>CAJNDV010004625.1:77615-95421 GCA_905221635.1 Symbiodinium sp. CCMP2456 | reverse complement strand
GGTTTAGGGTTTAGGGTTCAATCCTGTACCCTATAAGCCTTAAAACCTCAAGCTTCGATGCCCTGTCGGTCTGTCCTGGGATAAAATTTCAACGAGCTGCAAAGCCTAATGTCAGCATGGGAGATGGTACCATTACGGTGTCCCTTCTCACCCCACATGGCAAGCACGAGCAACTTTCACATCTTGTGCAGGGACTTGCCTCATAACCCCTTGACAGATGACTCGACCATAGTGCATACACGCGGTGCTCCCGGAGCTTTAAACCCTTCCTTTCTTGGCAGTACCCGAACAGCACGCCAAAGCCCAAACCCAGACCTCTAACGCGCACAGGCCCTGCACAAACCAAAATCCGATCCAAAATCTGAACAAAACAGCCGAAGATGAAGCCGTGACACCGGCAAGCCACAGGAATTCGGGTTTAGGAAGTTTAGGGTTTAATTCGGGCTGAACCCCAACCGACACCTTGAAAAGCACCGATAAGCTCTTTCATCAGTTCCATATTCAACCTTTTGCAAAGGTTTTTAGAGGAGGCAGGGTTTCCTGAATTCCCTCTCAAGGGTTCCTATAAGGGGCTTCGGGCTCTCATAAGGGTTCCTTAGCGGATTCCTTGAAGGGCTCCTATCTCCTATGGGTTCCCATAACTCTGAACCAGCCCTAAACCCACACTAAACCCTACACCCTNNTCAACCCTAATCGGCCCTAATCCCTAAACTCGGATCCTTTACAGGAACCCTTTACAGGACACCTTTATTCAAGGGCTCATAAGAGGAATTTTTTCAAACCCTAAACCCTTTGACGGACACCTTCATTAAAGGGCTCTCAAACAGAATCCTTTCAAAGCCTAAACCCTAAACACCTTAAAGGACACGTTCATCAATTAAAAGGCTCCTAAACGGAATCGTTTGAAAGCCTAAACCCTAAACCCTTTAAAGGACACCTTCATTAAAGGGCTCCCAGACGGAATCCTTTCAAAGCCTAAACCCTAAACACCTTAAAGGACACTTTCATGAATTAACAGGCTCCTAAACGGAATCCTTTGAAAGCCTAAACCCTAAACCCTTTAGAGGACACCGTAATTAAAGGGCTCCCTAACGGAATCCTTTCAAAGCCTAAACCCTAAACACCTTAAAGGACACTTTCATCAATTAACAGGCTCCTAAACGGAATCCTTTGAAAGCCTAAACCCTAAACCCTTAAGAGGACACCTTCATTAATTAACAGGCTCCTAAACGGAATCCTTTGAAAGCCCAAACCCTAAACCTTTTTAAAGGACACCTTCATTAAACGGCTCCTAAACGGAATCCTTTGAGAGCCTGAACCCTAAACCCTTAAAAGGACACCTTCATTACAGGGCTCCTAAACGGAATCCTTTGAAAGCCTAAACCCTAAACCCTTAAACGGACACCTTCATCAAAGGGCTCCTAAGCGGAATCCTTTGAGAGCTCCCTTGCGGGTTCCAAGAAGGCGAGGCTCCGTCTCCTTCTCGAAGCCCTCAAGCTCCTCCAAAGGGCGAGGAAAACGTGAAGCCTATTATTGGGGTTTAGAGTTCAGGCTTTAGGGTTATTAAAGTAGATTACAGTTTTATGGAGTGAAGCATATTGTTAGGATTTGCTTTTCAGGGCTTAGGGTTTAGCGTCTAGGGTTTAGCCCTATTGTTAGGGTTTATAGGGTTTAGGCTTTAGGGTTATTATACTAGATTACAGGTTTATGTAGTATGGTAGGGTACAGTATCAAATATTAAAGTCTAGCACCGTATTAAATTATATCGTATAGTCTAGTCAGTATATAACTACTCTGGTCGGGTGTAGTCTAGTCTAAGCCTAGTCTCGTCTCGTCTAGTCGAGTCTTGTCTAGTGATAGTGCAGTGTAATCTAGCATTGCATAGCATAGCCATAGCATAGTATCGTAGTCTCCATTATAGTATAAGTACAAGATAAAGTATATGCATTAGTATTGGTATATGCCTCGTGTTGGTGTAGTGTGGTGTCCGCGGTGTGAGGCTTTCGGGGCTTGGCTTTGTTGTTCTGGAGCTTCACATGTAGGATGTGGAGTCTCCTTGAACCCGCAACCCTGAACCCTAACACCCTAAATTCCTCGGGGTTGGGGGTATTAGGGCATTAGGGTTTAGGGTTTAGGGTGTGCTGCAGAGCGAAAGAGCTTATAGGACCTAAGGGTCTCGAATAGAACTCTTTAGCAAAGGCCTTTGAGATTCAGGATTCCGAGTGCGGGTTGCAGGGGTGAAACCAGACCCAGGTTCAGGATCTCAGTACTCACAACATCAGGGGACTTATCTTACTTGCCCAAAAAAGGTAGGGAAATCAAAGGTGAAACTTTGAGATTACTACTAAATCATAAGAACCCAAAGAGTTTAAAGGTTGGGTATTGGCGGACTAAGTAGTAAGCAACGCAATAAAGTAATTCCGTAACCGGAGCCTTAGCCCAAGGCCAAACTCGCAATCCGCAAGTGAACCGAAAAGCATCTTTTTTCGAAATCCATCTTCGACGCTGCACCTGCTCTGCCAGCTCTGCAGTTAGGGTTTAGGGTTTAGGGTTTATCTATAATTAGGTTCATACTTCAGCGTTGGCTAGCTATTCGTTGCGAAGGAGGTGAGGATGTGCTGTGACGTAATGCCTATTACTTAGCGAACTCAGGGTAGGGTACTGGTCCTAAACGGTGCACTACAGCCGATACAAGCAGCGCTGCGCAGGTAGGATATAGGACGAGCTATAGCGAGCATACGCAGAACCAACGCTACCTTGCAAAAGCGCATCTCATGTGGAGCTCAACAATACAAGGTGGCAAGCAGAAGCGACATAACCTGCATTCAGTATTAGAGTGGACACTGGTGGATCGATTGGAAGTGATTGCTGCAACGTGCCTTATGCCAAAAGCGCCCGGGAACTCTCCCAGGTATGCCGAAACTCTCAGTGACCTCCGCTCGCCCATCTTTCGAGTTTCTGTATTCGGCTTAGGTTTAAGCGTTAAATGTTATATGAGGTTTAGAATTCCAGTTTTGGGTTTAGGTTGAGGGTTGCAGTTTTGGATTTGGGTTTAGAATGACTATGAAATGCAAGTAACGTGCAGAGAAGCTGCAGGCACGTGTATGTACAATGGCCCGGACTGACATTGGTCTCGGGAACAAACAGCCGACGAGCTTCGGAGACGTAACTCTAAACCCTGAAGCTGAAAACTGGCCAACTCTAAAGGGGGTTTAGGGTTTAGGGTTTAGGGTTTAGGGTTTAGGGTGGTTCCTCTTAGGGTTGGGTTACTAGAGGGGATTATTAATGATAGCGTTGCTACCGGTGTATGATCAGGATTCTACCAACGATTCAGAAAACATTGCTACACGGCTGATTCCAAACCCCAGAACTTTAAGCTGCGATCCCAATTCATGCGGGCATCCAAACTCTTGGCATACTGACCTGGCTGTCCCAAAGGGTTGTAAGGACCAAAATGGGGGATAATGCCCAAACCAAACAGTAATTCCTAGTATAGAAGCCCTTCTTTCTACTGTATTGGTACTTAGACCCTTTGGGAAGCTAGTCTAGATGATGCATTCAGGCATGTCGGGCGTCATGTGCGTGCTTTGACCTGGTCTAGCAACCCTTCATAGTAACCATGCCTAAAGTATAGTAACCCTTAGAAGCCTTATAATACCCCTTGTAGTAACACTTCGCTCTTCGGGCTGTTGTGCCGGAAAGAGAGGAGATTGGCGTATCCCACAAATTGCGGCCTTATCAAATCTGCCTGACAGGAACAGGGTTCTTGGTTACATTGAGCCTAAAGCAATAGGGAGTCCCAGGGGATGCCGACAGTAGGTCTGTGGAAAGCTACTGGCTGCTGAACCTTTTCCGCTACACTGCACCCCAAGTCGGGGACCCAAGTGGTATCCTTTGGGGAAATTCTCCGTATGTTTCATGGGAACCATACTTGCCAACAGTAAGCGTCAGCTCTATACACTTTGGCCCCAAACCGAAAAAACCCTAAACCCTATACCCCGAACCCTCCCTAAACCCTAAACCCTAAACCCTAAACCCTAAATCTTAAACACCAAGCTTAATGCAGAAGGCCCCAGCATCCCGAAAGCTCACCAGCTCCGCTTTCGGCTACAGGCTGATCGCCGTCACGTTGGGGACACACGCCCAGACCTTCCAGACCAGAGCGCTTCACGGCTTTAGGGCTTTTAGGGTTTAGGGTTTAGGATTTAGGGTTTAAGGTTTAGGGTTTAGGGTTTAGGGTTTAGGGTTTAGGGTTTAGGAGCTTAGGGCTTCGGGCCTTTAGGGTTTTTAGGTTTCGGGGTTTTTGGCTTCAGTGTCTAGGGGTTTAGGGTTCAGGGGTGTTGGGTTTAAGTCTTAGGCCCTTTTCCCCGTTAAGGTGCGCAGCTTAACAGCTGCTTCAGATGATAAGGGCTGAAAGTGCATCTTAAGCACCCCAAGATGCATGCCTTAGGCCCTGAGCAAGGAGTCCGGAAACTTGGAGATCTGCAGCGGTACAACAGTAAACCCTGTTTCGCGGCTCAGGGTTCCCGTGTCCGGATTGTCCGAAAAACACCACTCTCCGCGTCATCGTCTCTTCAATCCTTCCCAATAACCCTAACCCCTAAACACTAAACCCAAACCCCTAAACCCTAAATCCCTAAATCCCTAAACCCTAAATCCCTAAATCCCTAGACCCGAACCCCAACCCTCAGAGCCTCCTTCGTCCTTGAAGGGGTTCCTACAATATATCTACTTGAAGGTTCAAGTAGTATAAGGTACTTGGAGGTTCATGGGTAGTTATAAATGGGGTCATAAGTAGGGTAGCTATAGTTATAACCCATACTAGGGGACTTATAACCCCACTTATAACTAACCATGAACCTCCAAGTAGTGGTTTCGGGCTTAGGGATTAGGGTTTAGGGTTTAGGGTAGTATATCTAGGTACATCCGCCTTGGGGCAATAAAGCTCTTCCGTTCATCTGAACCCAATGAGACTTAATACGCACTGCAGACGCGAAACTTGACATCACTACAAGCAATTCACGGTGCCGGACACCGATTCGTACCATGCTATGTGGTCTCTGGTGGAAACGGGACGCTTTTTCTAGCTTAGAAACTGCAGGAGCCCAACAGCGAAATCTACCTTCTCCACGGATAACTCCCCAACCCCAACCCTTAAACTTCAAGGGTTAATACCCCCCAAACCCCAGACTACCTCATCCCCCCCCGCCCTCCTGCCCCCGCCTTTTTCTTAACCGGCCACAAGGCTTCCCCAGAGGCGGCCTCCACTATGGTTAGGGTTTTGGGTTTAGGGTTGTGGGTTTAGGGTTTAGGGTTTCGGGTTTCGGGTTTAGGGTTTAGAGTTGCGGGTTTAGCTCCAATTTATTTGGAGCTTGATAATTTCAATGAGGGTTCCCTGACGGGTTCCTGAAAAGGACACGATAGGGGTTAAGACAAGGGTCATAATTTGGGTATGATGTAGGGGGCCTTATGCAACCATTTTAACAAGATTTCGTAAATTCATGAGTGTAAGTATAATCAGAACTAGGACGATAAGGGGGCGATATCACTAACTTTAATCATCCCATGTTAAGCTCAGATTTCTCGTAGGGTCCCTTTTCAAGATCCTCGTTGATGCAATATAGCACACTGAATCACTAGGATACTTTTTCGGATGGCTTCGGGGTATTGTATGAACTAAGCAGCCCTACACAATCTTTACTGAATATTACTTGTTACTCAGGCTTCAAATTTGTCAACTTGCACGTGCATGTGGGTGGTTGTCAAAATTATGGTCCCTTTTCGGGTCCTGATTAGAATACGGCACCTATTATTTAGGGTACCCCAAAAGGGACCATAATTTTGACAACTACCCAAGTGTCTTGAAGCTTCCGGCTGCCAGGGGAGCATCTACTGTGGCCCACATTCCACCACAGCCCACATGAGACACGATCGAGCAGCGTACTTACTCTTGGCTCTGCATGTCTGGCAACATTCTGCGGCACAGAGATCTGATGAGATTTGGAGGGACAGGGTCCAACACACACAGAATCTCTGTCCCTCAACATCACCACGAACAGCAGTGAGAGTAAAATCGACGATGATGATGACGGAAGCGACGGCAGCAGCAGCACTAACAGCATCGGCAGCCACACCAAGCAATCTATAGCATAAAGCCCTGGCACCAATAATCTAGACCTCCGCACCTGGCTTCCGTGATCCTGGACCCTGAAGGCTCGAATCCACAAACCAGCATCCCAGCCCGGAACTCCTGCATCCTAAACCCTAAATCCTAAACCCTGCATCATAAACACAACCTGAAAGATCGAGGGACTTCGACAGCTGGATACAAGTTACAAGTGGGGATTCACAACCCCCTCGCCGCCAGCATGCTTGGAACCACACGTGCACTTATAACGTGTTTATGGGTTATCCGAAACCCTAAACCCTAAACCCTAAACCCTAAACCCTGAAAGGAGACCGCCTGCCCCAGCTCCTCGCAGCGACGGCCCGGTGTTTGGCAGAAGCAGGAGCCCTCCGACTTGGGAGTTTTCGAAAATAGGGTTTAGGGTTTATAGGGTTTAGGGTTTAGGGTTTAGGGTTTAGGGTTTAGGGTTTAGGGTTTAGGGTTTAGGGTTTAGGGTTTAGGGTTTAGGGTTTAGCACCCCATTAGTAGGATCCTTATTATAAGGACCCCAAAATGAGGTACCCCTAATTTTCGGAAACTCCGACTTGGTTTAGGGTTTCGGGCCGCGCACAGGGTCTACTTGGAGGTTCATGGGTTTAGGGTTTAGGGCTTAGAGTTTAGGGTTTAGGGTTTAGGGTTTAGAGTTTAGGGTTTAGGGTTTAGGGTAGTTACAAGTGGGGTTATAAGTCCCCTAATATTATGGGTTGTAACTACACTTACCCTACTTATAACCCCACTTATAACTACCCATGAGCCTCCAAGTAGGGTCTAAACTGGATTTGCGGGGGGTTCATCCTTCCATCGTCCCTAAACCCTAAACCCTAAACCCTAAACCGTGACTGAAGGTCCGATGCACTAGCCACGTTGGATGCCTTGCGTGCATTGTCTGACTGGACACCCGAAACCCTAAACTCTAATTCCTAAACCCTCAGTGTTGGGGTTCATGGTTTCGAATTTGGGCTCCAAGCTATGAAGTCTAGGGGTTTACGGCTTTTAGCTTAGGGCTTTTAGGGTTCGGGGCTAAGGGTTTAGGGTTGAAGACTTTGAGGCGTTGGGGTGTGAAGCTCCAAACTCCGACACATTCGAATGAAACCATGTCTAATGTTAATGTAGGGGCCTTAATAATTAGGGTTTAAGGTTTTGGGGTATACTAGACTATAAATATAATAAGGAACCACACAATCGTATTGGTAAGTATCTAGGCCCCGACATTATACTCGTTTGCCTAACCCCTGAACCTCATGCGAGGGCCAGGCCAAGTGCTTAGAACGCGGACCTTGGGACGTGCCACACGACGAGAAGTGTGTCAGGGGGAAGTAGGAGGATGATTTGGAGCAGCCAAAAGCCTACGCCCAATGCCTTCATCCTAACCCCCATGTGCGTCGGTACCAGATCCTTGCACCTGGTGGGCGTAGGGCAACTTCAAGTCGTAGGCCATTAGAGGGATCCTTGGTGGCCGTTGCTTGAAGGAGGTAAGCCTTACTGTCGTGGCTTCATATGTGCCAGGAGCTCTACTACGATTCCGATTACCATGATTGCTGCAAAACCTTTTTGTGGGGATCCTGGAATGCGATCATCATTGTCAGCATCATTGAACAGTCGTACAGTAGTAGTCGTCGTCGTCGTAGCAGTAGTAGCAGTAGGAGGAGGGGTAGTAGCACTGCCGCTCGTTGTCGTTGCTGCTGTAGGAGTAGTGGCAGTGGGAGTAGCAGTAGGAGCAGAATGAATGCCCCGGGTCGTTAGCGAACAGTGCCGTGGACTTGGAACCGAATCTGCAAAGGCTGACGGAGTTGAGCGGTTATCGGCTGCCGAACTTTAACCCCGTAAACCAAACATGGAATTTACGGGCCGCCGGATAATCCATGTTCCAAGCTCCAATCCCCCCCATGGGCAAAAATGCTCCAAGAAACCTAAGTGCCGGAACACCGAGCTGCTGGCGTTGTCTCATTTGCCTGATGCGCTTTAGGGATTTCAGTGTTTATAGGGTTGCACGGATCGCAACCGTAAGCCTTAGTCTGGAGCTTTAAACGTTCATGGCTCATTAAATTCCGAAACCCTAAACCCTGAACCCGACGCCCAAAACCCTAAACCCTAAACCCTAAAACTTGAACCCTCAACCCTAAATCCGAAACCCTACACCCAAAACCCGCAACCCAGAGCCCTCTTAGCCCGAAATCAGGCAGGCATAACCTTACCACCCCCTGACACCTACTCCCAGCAGGCCATCAAAATGTGCACCCAACTACCCGACCTTCCAGAACCCTAAACCCTAAACCCTAAACACTAAACCCTAAACCCTACACGTTGAACTTGTCACAACATGGATAGTTCTCTAAGCTAAGGGTCCCTTTTTTAGTTCCCCCGATATAGTACGGCACCCTTATAAAAAAGGACCCCTAACAGGGGACCCTAGTTTAGAGAACGACCCATATGCCTGCAGGATCTAGCCTACGGTGATGCAGGCCGTAGGGTTTCAGGTTTAGGCTTTAGGATGTGGGTTCAGGGTTTAGGGTTTAGGGTTTCGGATTTAGGGTTCAGGGTTTAGGGTTTCAGGCTTGGGGGTTTAGGGGTTTAGGGGTAGGGGTGTTACGGTTCGGTGGTTGAAATGACAGAAAAGGGGCCCTGAACCCGAAAACCATATTCTAGCGGGCGGCTTCACCATAGAAAGCAGATGGAGCTTGGGTGCTGTCGGCTTTGTTCATTGCTCACCGCTCTGGCATTCTTCATGCAAAGGGCTCCAAACGACGAAGTCGAGGGGTTTAGGGTTTAGGGCTTACCCTTACCCTCAAAAAGCTCATATTTTCAGGCTTTTGGGCCCAAAGACCCTTTTGGGCTAATTACATGATGCTAAGGGTGAGGGCTTAGGGGTTTCAAGTTTGAGGCTTAGAGGTTTAAGGCGCAGGGTGTAGCTTAGGGGTTTGAGGCTTATCTGAGGTTCAGGTAGGGTTTAGGGTTGAAGGTTCAGTCCCCACCACTACCTTGAACTACCAAACCCTGCCTATTTGTATAGCTCTTTTAAAACGATATATGATTAAGGGCCCAGTCTTAAGCCGTAGAACCTTGAACTCCTAAACCCTGACCCTAACCCGGTTTAAGGTTTAGGGTTTAGAGCCTATACATGGCGTATCTAGACATAGCCTTCGAATATGATAAGCTACATCCATGATGTCACTGTAAGCCCGAAAGCCCCTAGTCAGCATAGAGGAAACATCGGCAGGATTTCAGTACAGGGTCATACGTAGTAGGGCAGCTCCAGCGATCAGGGCAGCTGCCAAACCCTAAACCCTAAACCCTCTTACTAAGTCCTTTCGCCCTTTACCCTACCTGGCTTTGACCCTACCCCCTTGTTCATGGTACGAAGTTTTGCGGTTAGGATCTGTTATTGTATAGAGAAGTAGACACCCTACAAAAGGCGGGGGTATGAGCCTACAGGTAAAAGCCAAACCGGAATCGGAACTTGTAAGACCCCCAAACCCCTAAACCTGAAACCCTCAAACCCTGAACCCCTGACTACACCTGCTAAGCCCTTAACCCACACATGTCGGCTGATCCCAAACAGCTCAAAAAACGTGGGATGAAGGTAGTATAGAAAGGCTCTTATCTGGGATCATCTCACCTCAACCCTAAACCCTCAACCCGAACAGTCTGAACCCTCAACCTTCACCGCCCTAACCCTAAACCCAAAACCCTAAACCCTCGTCTTCTGAACCCTTTGAAACGACCGTGGCCTCGGCTGGATCTCTCTCATGCGGCAGGAGCGCGATACCGGCGCCGAGGCCCCGTACCGCATGGTCCTCGGTGGGAGTCATACTGGGCTTTGAAGTAACCAGGGAGAAAAAAGTATAGACTCATATTTCATGATGGTTCGACTTTTTTTTCATGATGGTTCCTTTAAGGAAAAGGTCCCCAAAAAAGTATTAAAGTATGGTACTCCAAAGCCCAGGACAGGGTTTGGGGTTTCGGGGTTTAGGTTTAAGAGTTTAGGATTTAGGGTTTAGCGTTAAGGGTTTCCTGTTTAGGGTTTGGGGCTTTAGGGTTTTGGGACTTCGGGGTGAAAAGAATAAGTAATCGTATTCCTAAGCATTCCATACCGTGCGATATCCCCAACTCTCATCTCGCGAGTCAGGCACCTATGCCTCAAATCAAAACCCTAAGCCCCGCCACTCTGTACCCTAGAACTGCTCCCCGGAAAAAAACCATCAAACTTGTCTCCTGAAAGGTGCTGTGCAGGCTGAAAACCTGAGCTCCTGACGCCCCAGCGGTGCTCCCAAAAGCCTCCCAACTCATCCAAGTACCTGTGCAGTCAGGTTGGTCTTGGAAGACCCTAGTGTAGGAGCCTTAATAATCTGAATCGAGTGTTGGGGTATATTCTACTATAGCTATCGTAAGCAACCCTAAAATAGTATTGGTAATTATTTAGGCACCCATATTAGCGGCTTCAAGACTCAATGTCTCTGAGGCAGTAGTTGCGACATTTTGTGCTGCATGCATGACTTTGCGTACCTGATGTATAAAGTCAAGTAGGCTTAGGGCTTAGGGCTCAAACTCCCCCTAAACCCTAAACCCTAAACCCAAAACCGTGGCGAAAACCCTCAAACCCGAAACCATGACAACCCCGGACTCCGAAAGGCCTTTCTGCCTCCAACTCACCCCCGGCTGCCTGTAGAAGCGGAAGTACTCCGAGCCGGGTCGGAAGAAGGAGATCCGCAGGAGCTCGAGGTCCGTCATGACCTGGGAGATGTAAATGCCCTGAAGTAAGCCTTATGAGGATACACACCTTAGGTCCCTAAGTAACCCAAAACTGCTCCCCGCAACACCCCTTCTAGCCCGAACCCAGCCCCCTCGTCTTCAGGTTCTACAGGGTTTTACGGGGCTTGATACCCTTCTCTCAGGCAAGTTGTCTAACATTGATACTCGTTTCTATAACGAGTGATAGTCTTGTCAGCGTCAGAGTTATCACAGGTTATCAACTCCAGGCTTCTGTGAATACTACCTCTGTCGATACCAGCTTGTACCCCCAATCCGGGATATGCCCTACTAAAGATAACAATAGCCAGATGTAGGATGTGAGGACGATGATTTTACAGACCCTGCTTCGAAGCTCAAGAATGCACTGTACAGACATGCAGCTGCATGTGTGTTTGAGATCGATGCACAAGGCATTCAAGCACCGAAGCCCGAAAGCAAAAGCGCGCGGCGACAGCTACAAGCCCAGGCTTTTCAACATCGCCAAGCTCCAGACGACCAGGTTGCTGTACATGACTTCCTTCCAGCGCGAATCAAGCTAAGGAGGCTTCAGGTCTAGTAATGTGCTGCATCTGGGCCAGTCGACACCGTCGAAATTTCTCAAGTGCCTTCGGCCCCCGCACGAACCGTTGCAAGAGGCATAGCCAGCTCTACTGGTAAGTTCTGCTCCTGCGTGTGATGGCCCACGTATGGCACCAAGAACCTGCAAACATCAGTGCGGCAGGGGGGCGGTTTTGAGGTTCTGAACATATCAGAACAATGCAGTCATGTGATGATCGTTCAACGGAGTAGGAGTAGTAGTAGTAGCAGCAGCAGCAGCAGCAGTAGCAAGTACTAGTACTAGTACTAGTACTAGTACTAGTACTAGTAGTAGGTGGTGGCGGCAGCAGCAGCAGATGTTGGGTGCTTTGCAAATGCAACGGATACGTGTCTTTACAGCGAGACCCAACTGCACTTAAAAATGCGCAATGCCACGCTTATTCTGGCCATGTTCTGCCTATGATGCCGCCGGTGTCCCAGGCCGGGCCTGCTCAGAAAGTGCCAATTCTGCTGGAGTAGCCCGGCGAGCTTCACTCCTGCATGCGAGTGGAAGGCAAGGTTGCCAGTGCGTGAGGCAGCCGGCATGAGCCCATCAGAAGAGAATTAGGAGGCCTCTGCTTCCGACAAATGAGTGGCAAGAGTACGAGGTGTAGTAGCAGCAGCAGCAGCAGCAGCAGCAGCAGGAGTAGTAGTAGTCGTCGTCGTCGTCGCAGCAGCAGCAGGACTAGAGACAAACTCTATGGTCGCGCTCATTGACTTATTGCCTAAAGATTACCTAGAAAGCCCCGAATGCACTGAACATGTCAGCTCCACAAACCTCGAGAATGCTCATCCCGTGCGGTCGAGTTGCTCCATGCACAACGGAAGCTGCCTGCTTGCAGACACTTTGCGGGAAGGTTTTGGGTACAGGGTTTGCCTTAAAATACCATAACCCCTGTTTGGAAGGCCTCATTGCAAACCCTGATAGTCGGTAAAAACAAAGGTTTTGAAGGAACCCTTCTTTAAAAAAATGGTAGTTGCTACGGGTTTTGGCCCCAGGGGCTCCAGCATGTTCTTGGCTTTTTGTGTTAAGGTGTTAAGTTTGGCCCCTGTAGGGTTTAGGGGTTTAGGGGATAAACCCTGAACCCTTTTTGAACCCCGAGCTCTATACAATCAGCCGGGAGCCACGCCCAGGGGACATGTGCAGATATTGATGCCACATTCCACTTCTGAGTACAGCTTGCAACTCTCGCGCCAAAAATCTTCACATGCCTGCTTGCTCCCTTGCCTCCTAAACCCTAAAGCCTATAAACCCAAAACCCTATAAACCCTAAAGCCTATAAACCCAAAACCCTATAAACCCTAAAGCCTATAAACCCAAAACCCTACAAACCCTAAACGAACCCTAGACCCGACTCACCCAAAATCTTGCACCTACCGAAATCCCTGTCGTCCTAAACCTGGGACTCCTGAAGAAGCCTAGGTAAAACCCCAGAACCCCTCCAAAGACACACCCCCAGACCTAATCCTAATATAGGGGCCTTAATAATTAGAATGGGGCTTTGGGGTAAAATAATACAGTGATTACAATAAGGAGCCCCCAGAATAGTATTGGTAATCATTTAGGCCCCTATATTAAACCCCTAAACACCCCAAGCCCAAACCCTAAACCCTAAACCCATTAAACCCCTAAACACCCCAAGCCCAAACCCTAAAAACGGCGTGGGAAGTTGGCCTTGCGGAGATCCGATTCGGAGGCGCCGCCGCGGAGAGCCACACACCTGGAACCGGAGTGTATTCAGATACATGTATGTTTAGGGTTTATAGGGTTTAGGGTTTAGGGTTTAGGGTTTAGGGTTTAGGGTATTCAGATACATACATATATATATATATACACACACTCTCTTTTTCCTTGAACAGATTATATTTCGTAGCACTCGACCCAGTAGCACTCTGAACCCAAGCCACCCCACATCTCAACAATAGCAAGCCCGGCAGGAACGCCGCAGAGAGAAGCCTGGGATACTATTAGTACCCCCCGTACCATGCAGCCTGGAGGACCCATGCGTCGGAACATCCTGCCCTTGTCACCCTGCTTGGAGGTTCATGGGTAGTTCTAAGTGGGGTTATTTGGGGTTCCTTTAAAGGGTTCTATAGGGTTTAGGGGTAGTTTATAAATGGGGTTATAAGCCCCCTAATAATATGGGTTATAACTATAGTTCTACTTATAACCGCAGTTATAACCACCCATGAACCTCCATAACCCTGAAAGAAACCCTGCATGAGAACACCTGCCTCTCCATCCTCAGTCTCTCCTGGAACCCCCTGGAAATGCCAAATCCAGCGCCTTCAAGTTGCCGTCGAAAGAAGTGCGAAGAATAGAAGCCGCCAAAGAAACCCAGAAACCTCTCGCTCTCTGTCTCGCGCAGGCTCGAGGACCCAGAGCCAGACGGAAACCACATACCATTAATTGGTTTCATGCAGAGAAATGGGGTCTCGGCTATATTATGGGGTTATCGCCACTGCTGCCAATGTCTGGTAAGAAAATCCGAAACCCTGAACCAAATGGTTTGAACACGAACAACTCTCCGTGTCAGTGCAAGGGGCAGCTCGGATGGCCGATCGCTGCGTTCCGCGGAGACTTGAACCTTCCCCGCCCCTAAACCCTAAACCCCCGGGACGGATTTTCAAACAGGTTTTGTTCGTCTCCTCGGGCATGGCAGACATAACCCTCAGGCCCAACAGCCTCCGAACTTTTCGTATAAGAACCCTTATTGGGGCCTATGTGATGTAGGGGCCTTAATTAATACTTATAGAATAGGGTTTTGGGGTACACTATACTGGAACTATAACAAGGAACACCCAAAACAGTGTAGGTAATTCTGATGGCCCCCTACACCCTAAACATCCCTAAACCCTAAACCCTATGCTAGAATCCCTGAGCCCTTATAACAAGGCCTGGTCTTTCGGCCCTGGGCAGGGCTTTGGTGCAGGAGGGCGCTGAGGTCTGTGATGTGTGTTTTCGCAGCTTGGGCTTGCAGGCTCATAGGGTCTAGGGTTAAGGATTTAAGGGTTTGGGGTCTAGGGTTTAGGGGTTTAGGGTTTAAGGGTTTAGAAAGAAGATCAGGAGTTGTATGCATGGAGGGCTGTCGGATAGGTCTGGGAGTGTTATAGCTCAGGAACGTGTATGAAGGGATATCGAAGAGGTTCAGGATACTGTCGAATTCCTGAACCCTAAACCCTAAAACCCTAAACCCTAAAACCCTAAACCCTAAACCCTAAAACCCTAAAACACTAAACCCTAAACCCTCTGACTGTTGGGCCGGTGGAAGTGAAACTGAGCTCAGACTGGTCAGCCCGATGGTCACTGGACTTATAATCTACCTATAGTCTCCATTCTAGTTTCCTGTTTTGGTTAACCAAATTTAGATCAGAGGATCCTAATAATAAGAATGGTTAACCAAACAAACACATGGAGATTATAGGTAGGCTACTGAGGCTGGCGGGGCTTCGGTTGAAGCGGTTGGAATTCGAGGTTTAAGGTTGTTAGAGTTCGGTGGGCGGTTTTCCGGGCTTTCTGAATTCGCACTGTTCCTCGATCTTGCAGCCCGGTTTCAGAACTGACCTACTACTGCCAGGACCAAGGCATGGCGGCCTCACTTGGAGGTTCATGGGTAGCTATAAGAGGGGTTATAAGTCCCTCAATATGGGTTATAACTATAGTTACACTACTTATGACCCCACTTATAACTACCCATGAACCTCCAAGCAATCATTCTGACAAGACATTCTACTTACCATGACTATTTCGCCCCCCTAAACCCTGAATCCCAATACACCGTATAATTTTTAGTTGCAGGTATGAACAACGCAAGGACCTCATTGCGGAATTCGGCATCGAAGCCGATGTCTTCCACGGCAGAAACCTCAGATCCGGGATCGTTCCTGGGATGATGGTACCGTAGGATAGGGTTTCATAGGGTTCCTTAGAGACCTCCATAAGGGCTACTATAAGGGTTTAGGGTTTAGGGGCCTTGTTTGTTGGACGCGGCCTCAGCCTGACGTTTCGAGGGGGAAGCGCGGGGCCCTGCGGGGTCTACAGTGGGGTTATAAGTAGAGTAACTATAGTTACTACCCATAATGGGGGACTTATAAACCCACTTATAACTACCCATGAACCTCCAAGTATCAGGGTCCTTGTACAGAAATGGTCCAACTTCATCACAAGCACAAACCTCGAGTTCCGATGCCATGCATGCGCATGACACGATATGCACATGGAGTCGATCCCAGTGCCCGCTCTAAGCCACAAAACGTAAGGTTCTAACTCACCCATGCACTAACAAAAAAGCAGAAAGACTTAAGGCAAAACCGAGCCCGAATGAATCATGCTCCTCCTTCTTGGTGTTTCCCTCTCTCCGTCTCGACCTACTTTCCTTATCAATTTCTCTGGACAGATCCGAGGAGAGGGCGATATTTGCGGCCTGGGCCGGCGCACGAAACCGAACCTCCAAGTGGCCACGGCTCAGGAAGAAAACGACAGGGGATGCAGGGTCGGTGCTTGGAGGTTCATGGGTAGTTATAAGTGGGGTTATAAGTCCCCTAATATGGGTTATAACTATAGTTACCCTACTTATAACTACCCATGAACCTCCAAGTGGGGGTAGTTCTCTAAATTAGGGTCCCATTCAGGGTCCTGTTTTTATAAGGGTGCAGTACTATGTTGGGGACCTAGGAAGGGACCCTAATTCATAGAGACTACACATCCCGGTGTCGAGTGCCGCGAGGCTTGAGCTTTCACAAGCCTCCCCTACAAAGTCGCGGAGGGAGACAGGAGAGTTGCATCAAGTTGAAGAGGCAAACGGCGTTCTGGTAATCGCTATCCAGCTAACATGAGAGATAGAAGCCTCCAGTTTTCCCCAAGTGCCGCGAGGCTGCCTGCTTAGACCAGGGCCCACGTACAACCCAACCATCCTTCCCTCTTCAAGGATTCCAGTGTTGGCCGAAGACGCTCGCATGATCCCCGCGAGTAAGAGAAGCAGGCTGCCGAAATCTATCGAACAGGTGATTGGCATCGAAGACATCGAAACGAATATCAAAACTCAAAACCTGTTCGGGTGCAGAACTAAACCCTCCCAGCATGCCTCCGCCCTGTGAGCAGTCAGGGAGACGTCTGCAGACCTGTCTCTCTAAGGGTATAGCAGAATGACAACCTCCAGCCCTAATCCGTGGGGAATTGAAATTTCAAAAAAAAAAAAAAGAAGCTTAAGCCCTTAACCAAAGCCGGTCAAATGGAAAACACCAACCAGGACCGAGCCTGGAGTTTGGGTCTCAAGGCTTCAAGCCCTTCTTGCGAGGATCCTTTGTAAGTTATATGGTGCTACAGTAAGCCCCAAAAAGTTGGAAACCGGATTAAGGACAACTGGTGCTGGGATTCCCTATACTATATACACTACTCTTAAGGATAGAGGCTATTGGATTTCCAGCTTTTCTGCTTCTACCGTATGTGTTTAGAGTTCAGGGTTCAGGGTTTGGTTTTTAGGGTTTTTTTCAGTTTTCCTTGCCAACTTATTTAGTGCTTGCTACATTCGCTTGCAGACCTTGCCAAATTCTCTATAGCACAAGCAGGTTGTGGTGTTGAATGAAATATGCGTGGCAAATCTCCAAACTGGTCGAATCGAAAGCATGAAACCGTAAATCCCTCAACAGCAACACCTGACACATACGCCGGAATTCTCGACACGAACATCCAAACGCTCGGCCCATGATGATATCACGGCCTCAAGAATTGCAGTGAGGTTTTGAGGTATATGATACTACAAGTTTGATAAGGAGTCCGAAGGTATAGTATTGCAGTTCTTCCGACCCCTAAAATCAACCCTGAAAATCCAAACCCTAATTTAGGGTTTGGGGTTTCAGCACTAGATTTTCAGGGTTGGGGTTTAGTAAGCCCCAAACCCCAAACCCGAATCCCCAAACCCCAAACCTAAACCCAAATCCCCGAAGCCCCAAACCCTAAACCCCAAACCCCAATCCCCAAACCCTAAACCCGAATCCCCGAAGCCCCAAACCCTAAACCCGAAGCCCCAAACCGTAAACTCCAAACCCCAAACCCCAAACCCGAAACCCCAAACCTAAACCCGAATCCCCGAAGCCCCAAACCCGAAACCCCAAACCAATCTCAGCCGAAGCTCTCCACGCCCTGCACTGCTGTGATCGCCCGCTCGACGGCCCCGACCTGAACACAGGCATCTAGGGGGCCTACATACCCAGAGGCTCCAATGTAGTTCCTTTTTGGGTTTGCTATGGTTTTTTGATAAGGAATTATAGTATACTATCCAAAAAGGAACTACCTGGGGAACCAAAGCGCCCAAA
>CAJNDV010004625.1:31451-41525 GCA_905221635.1 Symbiodinium sp. CCMP2456 | reverse complement strand
AAGCCCTAAACCCCGAAACCCCGAAAGCCTAAACCTTGAACGCTGAACCTGGGAGCGTGCCTAGCCGTCCAAGCAGCTTCTCCAGGAAGATGCAATTTCCAGCCTTTGCTGCAGCACAACAACTGCGATCTACGGTTTGGGGTTTAGGGTGGTTTAGGGCTTTAGGGGGGTATGGTTCTAGGGAGTTTGGGGTTTGGGGGCTTATAGGGCTCTTAGGGACATCTGCATGCCACGGGCATCCGGCACTAGACTCTACAATCGGCGAAGCACGAATGGCAGGTGCCGTCAGGACATGGAAGGATGCGCAGTACCCGACAAGCTCTTAGACCCGTAACTGTCTCAGCTAACAACCCCCAGGCTTGCCACCTTCTTCTCGGCCAGGTCGACTTCTGCTGGAAAGGGAACAGGAAGCTCCATGCCCTACTATACCTGCCTTACAAAGTTGAGCAGGGTTTTGGGGTTCAGATTCACCTCTCCCCCAAAAGCAGACACGACTGGGAGGATCCGGGCTGCATGTTGAAAATAGATTCTGAGCCTCTTCTGTGCCTGAGCCGTTTATCGCCCAGGCTCAGAAGTTGAATTCCACCAGTCCTGTCTTTGATGGGTTGGCGTCCCTGGAATACAGAATCTGAAACACTCGTCCATGATATGTCTGCATAGAAGGCAGATCGTGCCGGCGGGAATACCTGGCCATAGCCTCGAATACATGGGACTTTGCCGCAGCGTCAGAGGCCATATAACCCTCTCTGCAGAGAAGTTCCCTTACTTTATCATCCGAGGGCGGAAGACGCCAGTGGCCCGAGCTGAGATGCGACAGAAATGCTTCGCGGAGTAGGTCGTCAACGTGTGAACCTGTGTCTGTGAGGACAGGTAGGAGACCCTGCTTCCGCAAGGAATATCTATTGTCAGGAGCATTGACGAAGACCATCATTGCTTCTGTCAAATCGGAATTCATGCCATCATCCACGTAACCCAGCTTTCTGAGGTTCTCCGAGTCTGGCAGCACGAAGGGTCCGCCTCCTTTGAAGACTCGCCTTGCCTCAGTACTCCCGTAGATTTGCAACTGTGTGCTACTAGGCTTCCCCGGAGCTGGCTTGGGGAGCAGAAAGGCCGCTTGACCTGTGTCGCCGCGCTCTACCCATCTGCGTCCACAATAGCTCTTTGCAACAGCACAAACCGCCTTGATCGCACAGACGGGAGGGTAGACGATGAGAGAGCCCAGCTCATTCGCAAGCCAGAACTTTGCAGTAGCATGTGAGAGGTGCTCCCTGCTGGTTTTGCAAACATACCCGAGGTCTCTCAAGAAATCCTCGCAGAAGTCAACATCTCTGGAGTTGTCGAGGGGGGCTCGCAATGCCCCGGTGAGCCGCACGTGGCCACTTCCATCCTGATGAAGGAGAGCTCTGACTTTTGGACGTCGAACCAACTCCCCCTTTAGCTCCAGAACTTGAACACCGATGCTCCTGAACTGCCTGATGACGGCACGGCAACTGGAAGGAATGAGTACCGAGACGGTCTTCCCGTCTTCCATCATTTGCACCAGCATGTCGGCAAAGCCAAAATCAGAAGTAAAGAGCGCGATGCAGCCGGCGCTGGTTGACCGCTGTACTTGCAACAGTCTCTCCAAAACCGCAGCATCAGTCGCTTCGCCCAGAGTCCTCCGAGGCACTGCGTGAAAGTGGACGGAAGGTCGCTGCAACAACTTCTGCCACTTCTTGTTGTTGTCCCTTCCAGGTTGTGTAAAGACGTGCGCCTGCACTTGACTGCCGTCCTTTCTCAGCATATTGATCGCAGCTTCAATGGACTCAATGCTGTGGACGTCTGCATCTACAAGAAGTTCTGCGCAGTCTTGTCCGGAGGACTGCAATGATATTCTCCCTCCAGTCTGGTGGTAAGCAGCAGAGTGTATGGTCCTCTTTTCCTTGGCTCAGTCATCCCTTCTGCTGATCACGAACAGGCAACATCGCGTGGCATTTGTGCTGTTGTCGCGCATGACATGTGGAAAAGCCCGAGCCCATCTTACTTCAACAAAGAAATTCGTATCAACCGGAGCCTGCAAACTCATTCCAAAGGTTGGCCAAGAGTCTCTACAGCAGATCAAGGAACCGGAAATGATAAGCAGCCAGGCTTGCGGAGATCCTCGATCTTGCTGAGGTCTGAGGATCTGCACATCACGTCGTCGGCTTCGGCCACAGAAGGCTCCAGGGGCGCAGGATATGTGAGACGGCTGGCCATAGCAAAGAAGCGTCATGGCATGCAGCTCGCGGGGTTCGCGGGATTTAGGGTTTTGGGCTCTGGAACGCAGTGTGCCTACTAAGCTACTATATATCTGTGATGAGGTTATGTGCTATATGCCTCAACTCCGGGTTGTCAGACACTACCCCCACTACTTGCCGTCACTGGAGCGCTATAAACCCTAAACCCGAGGTCCAAGGGGTTCAGAAGCAAGCTCAAGCCACCAAAGCCCCAGCCCAGGCGCCTACAAGACCACAAGGAGATGAAAATATTAGTAAGATGAATAATAAGAAGAAGAACAATAACAATAACAAGAGTAGTAGTAGTAGTAGTAGTAGTAGTAGTAGTAGCAGCAATAATAGTACTCAGCAAAATGCGGCAAGTAGACCGGAAACACAACGAACACAGCGAGCTAAATTGGAGCTAAACCTAGCACAGGGCTCTTGATGTAGTGGTGCTTATGAACTGCAGTTTGGAGCTGTTGGCTTCGGTTGATGGAAAAACCCATCCGAAGTCCAGTGCATGCTGCATGTCTTCGGGAAGGAATTAAGGGCTTCGGCCTTAAGCCACATTTTGCAAGGTCCAGCAGGCCCCTACGCAGGGTCTGAAAAGTTAATAATAGTTTTAATTCTACTGATTCAATGCTCCCTGACATCATTTTGCAGTCTAGGGTTAGGGTTTAGGGCTTGGGGTCTACAGTAGTATGCCGCCCTAACCCTATTCTCATGAGTAAGATCCCTGTACTATCGAATCCTTAGCCATTACAGATCCCGGATCGATCCCGCAAATGAGCGCTGATAAGAACCCCAGTCTAGTCACCAGAGCCCCTCTATAAATCAGAACATCATACACAATCTATAAAACCCGAGTCCAGGTGTTGAGGCTAGTGTAGGGGCCTCAACAATTAAAACAGCGTTCTGGGCTCCTTTATAGTATAGTTATAGTTATGGTATAAGGAACCTAGGGAATAATATAGGTACCCTACCTTAAGAACCCAACACCTACTTTTTTGTAGGGTCCCTATAAATCCCATATTAGGGTTTATAATAAGAACCTACAAAAAAGTCGGTTTTGGGTTCTTAAGGTAGACCCTAAACCCTAAATTATTCAGGCTTCTATATTATGCTAGAAGCAGGCTGGGGGCCCCGGACCATCGGATGCACAAAGAGGAGGTCAGATGCCTCCTGACAGAGAGCTGAGTGAAAGGGCCCGGTCCAGTGTAGGTTTAGGGTTTAGGGTTTAGGGTTTAGGGTTCAGGGTTTGGGTTTTTGGGGATTGGGGCTTAGAGTATAAGGATTGCAAAATGTTCAGAGTTGTCACTGCTTTATTCCTATGTTACTCCGACCCTAAACCTTGGACCCTAAACCCTAAAACAAACCCTAAATGCTTGGGGTATACAGGGCCTAGGGAGTTTGGCGTTTCTTTATTTGACGCGCAGTGATCTATTTACGGCTTAGAGTCCCTGAGATCTTAGGGCTTCGAGGGTTTAGGGCTTATAGGGATTAGGGCTTAGAGGGTTTAGGGTTCAGGGTTTAGGGTTTACAGGGTTTAGGGCGCCTCGCGGCTTAGGGTTTAGGGCTTAGGATGTTGATACCCCAGTTGAGGGGTTTCGGCTTGGGGTTCTCGGGGTCCAGGTCGGCTGCATGTTCAGAGGTCTGCGGCCTTTGGGGCACACCGGCAAACCCCAAACCTAGTTAAAGGAAACTGCAGGTGGGGAGTTCAGGGTATATAGGGCTTCTATAAGGCTTTCATAAGGTATATAGACCTTCTATAGAAAGGCTCCTATAACGGTACCTACCCACCTGAAAATGTCCTAGACCAAACCCTAGACCCCAAAACCTGAACCCCAAGCTAAGCCTCTAAACCCGGTAACCGCCAACTTTCCTTCGGATGTACCCGACACCCTAAAAGTTATAGAGTAGATACTGAATAACGAACCCTGGACCCTCAAAGTTCTCAACCCCCCTCGACCAGAACAGGCTCTAATATAGAAGCCTAAATAAACAATATTTTGGGGGCTTCTTGATATACTATAGAGAGGCCCAAAACCCTATTCTAATTCTTTAGGCCCCTATATTAGGCATGGACGAACGAAGCTCCGGCGTAGTTGGCCATGAAAAAGGGCGGTCGATCGTCGGACCACGCGGCACCTCACTCATGTGCTAAGAGTAGAACTCGGATTTTGGTCAGGGCTTTGGATCCGCTTGCTTTGTACCACTGTGAGGTCATGCATTCATCTCCTGGTAAGCTCCAGGCACGCAGGGTCTCCCGCGCCGTCACGGCGCCCTGCCGCACGAAGAGTCTACCGTGATCCTTTGCCCTACGAGCATTCCGACCTTGGCGATGAATACATTTCATGAAGGTTCAAGCCCGAAACCGAACACCGCACAGAACCTGCGCAAAGCTCTGCTGCTGGAGTCGCAAGTCTGAAAGTGCTGTGCTAGACGCAGGATTTGCAGACCAGGAAAATTGCTAGAGGTCTCATGAGTTTGGGGTTGCTTCAGGGACTCGTGTGGTTGCTCTCAAACTCCAGAGTCTAGAGTTCCAGGTTCCATGTTTACGGAACAGGTTCGAGGTCAAGCTTAAATCTCCCACCCATTTAGTATAGGAGCCTTAATGATTGGAATAAGGTTTTGCGGCCCACAATACTATTATCATAATAAGGACCCCCCAAAATAACATAGGTAACTTTTTGGGCTCCTGCACTATAACTCTCTACTTCTACGACCTACTTAGGAGGTCCGCCCATATCCTGAGGAGTGCAGGGCGAAAGCGCCGCAAGCACTCGGGCTGCCCAGGCAGTCAAGCCCCCGACGACGAATTTCTACGATGCCCACCACCTATGATCAGGTTTAGGGTTTAGGGTTTAGGGTTTAGGGCAGCATGATGAAGAAGACGATTCTACATCCGTACGCAGTCGTGGCAACACCCTACACCCTAAACCCTAAACCCCAACACTTCGCTTTGTCTCCATGCGTTTTCATCGTTTCTCATTCTGCGCTTCGGCCGGCGCGACCACGCAAGGCGCGGCCCAGGGGACCCGATCCGCTGAGAGCCTTGGAGATGCGAAAGCTAAGAGGCAGCTTTCGGGGTGTAGGGCTTTTTTGTAGGGTTTAGGGTTTTGGGGTTTAGGGTTTTGGGGTTCAGGGTTTAGGGGCTTAGGGGTTTAGGGTTTAGGGTTTTGGGGTTTAGGACTTGGGATTAGGAGTTTTAGGACAGGGATCAGCAAAAGCAAAAGATGAACCGGCCAAGCCTTTGTCAGCATCACCGCCAAGAAGATCCAGTAGCGCACGGCCTAATCAAGAAGGGGGGATAACCAGGGTTTAGGGTTTAGGGTTTAAAGCAGCGGCTCCTCCTGTCAGAAAACCGGTAGAAAGGAGGCCTAAACCCCAAACCTAACCCCACATCTCTTCAAGAGAGCAGCCAAGGATAGGAAGACCACTTCCAGCCCCCAGTGGAAGTAGTTCACGCCGCAGAGGATAAGGGCCTTGAGGCTTTAGGCCGTTAGGATTTGGAGTTTTGATTTCGCGTAATGTAGGGGCCTAGATAATGAGAATGGGGTTTTGGGGTTCATTATACTATAATTATAATGAGGAACCCCCAAACATAGTATTGGTCATTGTTTAGGCCCCTATATTAGGTGCTTTGAAGTCTGCGTGTGTCCTCATCTCATTCCCCAAAAATTTCGGAGATCAAGACCAGCAGACATCCATGAATCTATCACTTGGGACCTAGCGCTTCTGGGGGGTACGGTTCAGGGCTTCGGGGTTTTAGGCCTCGGGTTCCCGGTAGACGCCATAGCTCTAACCCCCGGGACCACAAAGGCTTTGAGGTTCCGAATCAAGGGTTCTCTTGCAGAATAATGTAGGGTGATGAGAATAGGGTTTGGGGGTATATTATACTGTATATGATTTTTTATAGGGAACCCCTAGAATAGTATAGGTAGTTAGTTAGGCCCCCCCATATTAGTCAGAAGTCAGAAGATCTTCGTCCCCCGTAAAGGCTCCAGAAATGCCACAAACCCTCGCCAGGGTTGAGGTCTCAAGGATTCTCGGTGTTTTTAGGGGCCGGTTCCAATTCTCCTGCCGAAGCCCGCCAAAGCAAGATCTGACAGCAACGTCGGTTTAGGGTTTAGGGTTTAGGGCGTGCTACATTATTCTCGCGGCATTGTACAACCTCACCTGTACATCAAGAAGGAATCACCGTGCGATCATTTTAGGAACTCATGCTCTACTTAACAAGCTGCTCCAGAGACCTTCTACCTTACACCGCAACTTTCACTCGAACCGTCAAGATCGCATCCAACCCTTTTCAACACCAAACAAAACCAATAGCACTTAGTACACCCCCTGGCTAAACCCTCATAGAACCATGTTAAACTGTGAAACTCAAAAAGCTGAAAATGGTAGTTGAATCCCCACAAAACCTTCCGAACCAATAAAAACCTTGTGCCCCCTGTGTTCGCAGTTGTTGAGGATCCGATGTTACCCTAGCTTCGCCAAGGTGCTTGGAGGGACGTTGTCAGAACCGTCGTCTTGATGACGAGCGGAAACCTGAACGGATGCCGCAATTGGTAGCAACAACAATAACGAACAACAGCAAGAGGAAGAGCAGGAATCACAAGGGTGCAGGGTCTCGTTGTAGCCAGCCAACCGCAAAACCCTAAACACCTAAACCCCAAAACTCGAGGCTTTGATCTTCCCGGTTCAGGAGTTCAGACTTCTCATTTTGAGGGGCTTCCCCTGCAATTCTTCTGTGTACGAAGGCTTCACTTGCCATTGCCAAGGCTTCTGTCTGGTCCCTTTCTGCCGAAACCGCAACATCTCGACGGTTACGGCCCTCAACACGGCTTAGGGCCGCGAAAGCCCTAAACTGCAAACCCTGAGCCTTAATTACCCAAAAAAACCATGCGCCAAAACGAAAGGCTTATTCCCTACATCCCCAAACCCTAAAGCCGAAACCCTAAAGTCCTAAAGCCCTCCCAGTCGACTCGCTGGTTCAAAGAGCCCTAACAAAGCGAGGAGGATTTGAGAGCCTTTCATGGTTATACTTATGCAGCCTATAAGGCTATCAGGGACTGTTACTTATTCAGACCCCATTGCTAGAGCTGCCCAAACAATGAAGAGAAGTAGCTCCTAAACCCCAAACCATAAACCCTAAAGCATAAATCCTAAGCCCTAAACCCTGAACCATAGTTCGGGCTCGCCCCGAAACTCCCACGAGGGCTCCCCAACGAGAAGCGTAGCATCCTCAAAGCCTGCACCCCAAGCTGCGTAGACTGAATTAGGGTTTAGGGTTTAGGGGTTTAGGATTTAGGGTACAGAGTCATGAGACTTTTGTAGCTATGGTTAAGTATGAGGAAGGTATTGTTCTGCTTACATAACCTTGCATATACGCCCCAAGCGCAGTAAGGTGCCTACTTACGAAGACCCTGAACTATTTTAAGTATGGTTTAGGGATAGGGTTGAACACGCAGCCTCAAAACTTAGGCGTCAGGGCCCGCAACCTCTAAATCAGGACTTGACTTTGTGATTCCGGGCGAACCCTTTTGAAACCCCATGTAGAACCGCTAAAGAACCCTGAATTCTAGAAGCCTTGCAGAACCGCCACAGAACCCTTATCTTACTCAACCCTAAATTCAATAAATCCGGAGTCGAGTTGCTCCTTCGCTGCAAGCATGGTGCCATCGCAAGCCTGGCGCAACACCCTCGACCCCGGATCTGACTAGGAGTGGCTATGGTTTAAGGTTCAGGGTTTAAGGTTCAGGGTTTCGGGATTTGGGTTGAGGGCTTCTTGCTTTGGGCTTAGGGTTTAGCCAGTCTACCCGAAACCTGCACTCTAAATCCGTGAAGCCTAGCCAACCCTCAAGCCCGAGACCTTCAAATCGCAGATGTGTACCCAGGGTCCAGATCTTATCTTGCGCTACTATAACTCGAACAGTGTTTTGGGGTATATATATATACACAGTATACTATAAACTATACCTATATAAGGAACCGTGAACCCTAAGGGATAATCCTAAACCCTAAACCCTAAACCCTAAACCTAATAGTTGTATGGGATTCTCCATTACAGGCTGCGTGTAGCGGCACAGCACGTACATCGCACGGGGAACATCCGACTTTGGGTCATGTGCCGGTGACCCAGAGGGCTTTGGGTTTAGGGTTTAGGGTTTAGGGTTTAGGGTTTAGGGTTTAGGGTTTAGGGTTCAGGGGAGGGCTTTGGGTTCAAACTGCACTCATGCCACCATAATATACTATAATATACCTTAATATACCAGAATATGCCGTAATATACCAAAATAAACCATTATATACCGTAGCATACCATAATAGACCATGACATACCATAACCAAACGATAATATAGTATCGATAGTAACATCTTGGACACCAAACCGCCCCCACGGCCCCCTGCTCTGCTCTTCGCCGGAAAAAGCTCTGCAAACCGCTCGCGGAGCATCAACGAACTCAGCAATAAGGTGACTGCACTTAAGGTTTAGGGTTTAGGGTTTAGGGTTTAGGGTTTAGGGTTTAGGGTTTAGGGTTTAGGGTTTAAGGAAGCCACACTGTGGGCACCCGCCACTCTGACTACAATCTACTTACGCGTCTTCTCGTTCTTAAATGGAGCCTTGCAAGCTGCACAACCACCATCCCCGACCTCTGACCCAGTCCTCTACACCCTTGACCAAAACCCCTACTATACTGAACTTGGGACCCTAGCAGAGATGGTAATGTTAGGCTGTTTCTTAGGGCTTATGATAGCAAAAAGACTTCGAGCTATTTCTATCTACCCCTAGGCCTAAACCTCAACACTCGAAGCCTCTGAAACCGGGTTAGACGAATCACCCTATCCTCCCGGCGCCTGGGATAAGATTAATGAGCTGATGGTGATGGGAACCTCAGCTCAGTGGCTGCACCAGGCTCCAAAACTGAGATCCTCGCTAGAGGATTTCGGGCTTCGGGTCTCCGGCTTAAGGTCTAGAGTTTAGAGTTTAAGGTTTAGGGTTTACGGTTNNTTTAAGGTTTAAGGTTTGGGGTTTCGGGTATAGCTATAGGGCCAAGGCAAGGCTTTTAGACAGCGAAGTAGAGGCCTGAGGAACTCAATGCAAGAAAGGGAGGTATGGTTTAGGGTTTAGGGTTTAGGGTTTAGGGTTGAAGGGTTTAGGGTTTAGGGACATTAACCTACAGTTGATGATATAAATCTGCCTTACCCATAACCGGTAATATAACATAATTCCTATAGTTCAGGGCCCTTAAGATAATGCAGGATTTATACCATCAACAGTAGTACAAGTTAAATGTGATAAGGAGCTCGAAGGACTAATGTAGGGGCCTCACAAAAATACCAATATTGGTTTGGGGGTGTTCCTTCTTATAAGTATAGTATCATGGTCCCCAAAACCCTATTCTACTTATTACGGCCCCTATATTAGTGCTACTGACTATTCCGACTCCTATTGAGAGGGTCCAAGCTTAAAATGGGGGCTTCAAAGTAGGGCTTCGCGCCGGGGCCGGGTTCCGACCTTCGCCCTAAAGCCTAAGACGCCTTTCGGGTTTAGGGTGTACGGTTTAGGGCTTTGGGGGCTTAGGGTTTAGGTTTTGGGTTTAGGGATCCGTAAACCCTGAATCCTAAACCCCACAAACCCCTTAACCCTGAACCTTGAACCCTAGCCCCCAAACACCCAAAAAACAAAAAATTCCGATGCCTAAGACTTGATACAGCAAAGTCGGGGCGCCATGATGGTGCTCCGGAGAATCTCCTGCACCTGCTTTGCTATTCTTCCGGTTTCGGGAACCCTAAACCCTAAACCCAAAGGCCTAAACCCTAAAGCCTAAAC
>CAJNDV010004625.1:4462-20550 GCA_905221635.1 Symbiodinium sp. CCMP2456 | reverse complement strand
CAGTAGCAGTGGCAGCAGCAGAAGCAGTAGCCGCCGCAGTAGCAGTCGCCGTCGCGGCAGCAGCAATAGTTGCAGCAGGCAAATAAAGTCGTAGCTGGCGGTGGCCAGCGGTAGCTTTAATGGCTAATCGAAGCTAGCAGTAGCTAACAGTGGCTAAAATCCAGCTAGGGGCAGCTAGTAGCCGCTAGCAGCTGCCAGAAGCAGCAAGTAGCAAATGATATCAGCAAGCAGCTGGTAGCTGCTAGCTGGCATGTAATCGCTCTTGCTGTAAACAACCGCCTTGCTGTAAACAACCACATAGATAGGCATTGTTGTCAGTTGTTTTTGTGGCGGTGCCCGTCGCAGTGGTCCTAGTGGCTGCAGTACTACCTGTAGTAACAACAAGCACTTTTTCACTGCCGTGGGGCACCATCGGCATCCCGTGGGCGATGCCAAGAACTACAGACACGCTGAATAACCGAAGACCAAATCAGCCTGTTTGCGACACCTCTAACAGCCTAGATTTGATTTCACGTTCCCCCACACCTGCTCTCGCCCCGAAGTAATGGTCGTGAGTAATGGTCATAGCTAACTCCAAGATTTTGGCGTTCCATTTATGTCTTCTTGCACCAGCTCTATACGGGCCTCCTAATGTTTGTGGCTGAAGAAACGATCGAAAGAGAGAACCAGCAACAAGCACTGCACAACTCAAATGCCATGGGGTCTGCACAAACTCACGACGGCCCAGAAAGGGACTTCAGACATTTCTCCTGACAGGGCTCCTGATATTTCGGGCCGAACGATTTGCAGGGAGGTCACCAACTTGCAGTGAACAGAATCACCATACCTGGATGGACGCAGAAGGCTTATGTGGTTCGGCAAACGCGCAATACCACCTCGACGCTAGAGTTGGAAGAGATATTCCTTACTGAAGGACAATTGGGCTCTTGGTGCACGGGTTTGGGGCTGAGGGCTTCCAGGTTAACTTGCTGGTTGGGCTTCCGTTATTGTCGGGGATCCAGACACGCTAAGCGGAGCTCTAAACTACCCCAAACCATAAACCCCCAAACTCTAGAGCCCTAAACCCTAAGCTCCAAACCCCACCCTGAAGCCGCGCATTGCCTGAATTTGGGCTCAGATCTCAGAACCCCGTGCTATGTGCGGGCCGAGGGATACTGGCTGCTGAGGTTCTGCTTAAAGGGTCATAGGTTTAGGGTGTTTAGGGCTTGGGTTTGATGGTTGAATCTTGCGTACAACTGCTCGCATTCAGGGGTAGAGTTCCCTTGAGGCTCCGCGGAAGAAGCTTTATTGTCGTTAGGGCTGAAGTTACTTACTTGTCCCCTAAAGGTTGACCTTTGGGACTACATAGGGCTCATAGTACCCTAAACCCCAAACCCTACCCCTAAACCCTAAACCCTAAATCCTAAACCACTTGCAGTGCAGTCGCAGTCATTCTCTTTGACCTGAGCCGGCCGGGCATGTGAAACTCGAGACTGCTGTGACCGAAAGGGCACAACAATACAGACATACATGTGTATGTATATATAAATACCCTAAACCCTAAAGGGGCCTCTCTCTATACATATACATATATATATATATAGATACAGGTGTGTACTTACCATTGCATGTGTGTAGATATGTCATATAAAGAAGAATACAGATAGTACACGCATATATATATATATATTAAATATATACATATTTATTTATTTTATTTGTTTATACTTATACAAATAAACATACATATATTCTGTTATTTATTTATATACTGATTGTTAGGCACGCCCCTGGGAAAGAAGGTCGTGTTTCCACTTGCCGAAACCGTCAAAGGAACCACAAGTTCGTATTGTGCGACATCACGAAGACCCTGGTCCCTAAAGCCCGGAACCTGCAACCCCCAATCGAAAGTACGCCGGTATGCCGCGTGACAAAATTCAACACGAGACCAGAAGAGCTACCCTAAAACCTAAACCTTGTGTGGCCCCTTCGTCTAGAGTCTGAGAAGGAGCTCCCGAAGCATCTGACACATGGAGTTTAGGGCTCGGTGCTGCTGATTTTGGCAATTAAGAAACCGAAATTTCATAATTGGAACAGGCTTCTGGGTATCTTATAGGAATGCATTGTAACCAGGAACCAACAGGAAAGCTAAGCTTGGAAAAGCTGTTGTTGCCGCGCGTCCGTTTCGTCAAAGTGCTTCTCCCCTGTGAGCGCCAAGGCCATGATGGCAAATATGCGCTGGTGGTGCGCTGATGGTACGCTGGGTTTGCTTTGGACTGGCACGGCTGCAGCAAAAGAGGCGGACCCAAGGACCAGACCGGAAACTTTACCCCCAGACTAAACGGAATGTTGAATCCCAAGCTCCACCTCTAAACCCTAAACCCAAAACCCCTAACCCTAACCCCCTAAATCCTAAACCCTCAACCCTTCAGCCGTCAAGCGAGAAACCCTAAACCCCAAGCCAAAGGTCTCTTCAAGCTGAAACGTCGGGAGGCAGACTCCCAGCGCTAATTACTGGTGGCCATAACTTCAAGGACCGGCTCCATCATGATGAGGATGGTGATGGTGATGGTGATGGTGATGATGATGATGATGATGATGATGATGATGATGAACATGATGAACATGATGATGGTGATGGTGATGGTGATGGTGATGGTAATGGTGATGGTGATGAAGGTGGTGATGATGATGATGACCATGACGATGATGATGATGATGATGGTCATGACGGTGATGATGACAGTTTGACACTGATGGCGGATACAAAAACTAACGATAGAGCACGAATAATATATAATGATGATACTCGACACTGCAATAGTAGCCATAATAAAAACATGCAAGAACACTAAAATAACACTAGTAATGATAACGGTGACGGGCGACCACCTCTTGCAGGCCTTCGGGGGTTCAGGGTTCCTGGTTTTGAACTTCGCACCATGAGCCCTACACCCTAAACCCCGGAATCCTAGGAAGCTCTGATATCCTTCTAAGAGTTTCCACCAAGGACAACTCCTGCGACGACTTCGTGGCTTCAGAGGCTCGAGACGGCGCTTGAGTCTTTCGGATGTTAAGTTTCGGGCTTCGGGATCTTCAGGCTGAGGGCCTAGGGCGCAGTGTTCGAGGATTCTTTGGTCGGGAGTACATGGGCAGGTCTCTAAAATTAGGGTCCCTTCTGGGGCTCTTTTTATAAAAGGTGCCGTACTATATTTGGGACCTGAAAAGGGGACCCGAATTTGGATAACTACTCCCATGGGTTTCGCGCTGGAAGGCCTACAGCCCTAAGTATCCCGGCATAGAGGCTGAGATCTTACCCAAGGCCCTAAAATATATGGGCCTTAGTAATTAGAATAGGGTTTTGGGGCTCCTTTAAGGGATACTATAAGGGCTACTATAAGGGTTTAGGGTTTAGGGGGCTTAGTAATCAGAATAGGGCTTTGGGGCCCATGATAGTATAACTATACTAAGGAACCCTCTTCATAGTATTGGCAGTTTTTTCCGGCCCCGTCACATTACTTCAAAGGATCAGGGGGACTTAGCAAGCAAGGCTGTGGGTGCCTTGATCTGCCTATAGAGTTTTGGGTTTAGGGTTTAGGGTTTAGGGTTTACTAGGCCCGAATACTTTGACTATCTGAGTCCGAAACTACAAAACGTGAAGGAGTGTCTTGAGGCTGCAACCAGACCGGTCGTTGCTCTCGGAAGGAAGATGAAGAGATAGAGAAGGTAGTCCAGAAGCCTGGCTGTACAAGATTCAGCACGAATGGCTCACATACTGTAGCAACACTCTAAACCCTAAACCCTAAACCCTTTTCTTTCGGACTCCGACAAGACATCCGGGGTTCACAGGCCACTAGAAAAACTAGCCCTTACAATCGGAATAGGGCTTTAGGATGTTCTTGTAGTGTGATTCCGTTAAGGACCTAAGGAATAGTCTGGGCAATCGTTTTAGCTCCTATATTACGTCAAGCAGGGTTTCCGAATCTGCATGCTGGACTGCAGGTCTTACGGTGCGACGGACAGACTGTGGGGGCCTTAATAATCAGAATAGGGTTCGGGGGCATATTATACTACAATTATAAGAAGGAACCCCCAAATAACATAGGTATTTAGTTAGGCTCCTATATTATGACTCGAGACAGTATATCAAAAGCACTTAAAACTCAGTCTAGGCCGACGCAATCATGAACTCCATAGCGAGGTTTGGGGAACAAAGCCCCCAGGTGACATGCACGGCACATCTATCAGACTACGCGAGAACTACATTTTCAATTTTGGGGTTTCCGGTACTCCTTACCTGAAAAGCCTCAACAGTAGCTACATCTTGAGCACCTACGCTCCAAAGAGCTCCAAAAGCATAGATCCCAAAGGGTTTAGGGTTTAGGGTTTAGGACATGAAAAACCCTAAACCCTAAACCCCTTACAGGAATCCCGAACGGATGCCAACACAAGCCAAAGCGTCACGCTGCCAGGACTCATAGCTGCAAGGGCCCTCGTCCCACTCAGGCGGCCGATGAAGGCGTTGTCGATATTCCTTTTCTTTAGGGGTTTAGGGTTTAGGGTTTAGGGTTTAGGGCTTCAAGCTGGGCTTTAGATGGGATTCTACAGGCGATTCTAGACTTTCGCACTTCATGTCCTAACGTTGGTCTACTATTGCGGCCTTACAACTTAGGTTAGGATAGATGGGGAGGCTTTCGGAGTTGCTCCATAATCATACAGGGACTATACTGGGTATACAATTTCTACTTCTTGACACCCATACAGTGGTCGGGAGCGGTTCTTTCGTGTTCAGCGCTTACGGCCTAGGTCATATCGTATCCAAAACGCTAGACTAGGACCGGCCAAGTTTCGGGGCTCTTGCTGCACTTCAAACTCAAGATGATTGGCGTCGGGGTTTAGGGTTTGGGGTTTAGGGGTTTAGGGTTTAGGGTTTAGGGTTTAGGGTTTAGGGGTTTAGGGTTTAGGGTGCCTGTGCATACAGTTACCACCAGACCCTGTCTCAGATAGCTAACGCTTGCGGCCGTCCAGATTCTTACTACTTAGACGGGGCAGCTTATGCTAATCATGACTGCATCAACTCTGCAAAAAACCTCAAAACGCTCAATCCCAAACCCTCAACCGTAAACCCAAAACCTAAACCCTTAAACCCTAAACCCTGAACCCTAAAACCTTAAACCCTAAACCCTAAACCCTAAACCCTACACCCTCAAACCCAAACCTCTAAACCTAAGCCCTTTCTCTGAACGACGAGACCAGGATCCGTCCAGCGCACTTAGCCTGCGCTGACAAACCCGTGGAGTTAGAGCTTGGAAGAGATTTAGGGCTGAGGCTTAGGGTTTAGGGACTAGGCTTAGGGCTGAGGGTTTAGGGATTAGGCCTAGGGCTTAGGGTTTAGGGACTAGGCTTAGGGCTTAGGGTTTCGGGATTAGGCTTAGGGCTTAGGGTTTGCTTGACTTAGGGTTTGGGGATTAGGCTTAAGGCTTTGGGTTTTGGGTTGAGGGCTGAGATGTCGAGGTTTAGGGGTTTAAGGGCCAGATTTAGGGCTCCTCGGCTTGCAAAGTCATCGCCTGCAAAGTTTACGGTTTAGGGTTTAGGGTTTCGGGGTTTAGGGTTTAGGGACTAAGAAACATTGTGACTGTATTAGAGATCGTTATTTGGGTAATCTTTTGGGGTTTTAGGACCAGGGTTTCTTAATCAGGTTCAAACATGAGCCCTAGACCCTGAACATCTAAACCCCTAAACCCCTAAAGCCCTAAATCCCTAAACCCTTAAACCCTGAACCTCTAAACACCTAAACCCCTAAAGCCCTAAACCCCTAAACCCCTAAAGCCCGAAACCCCTAAACCCCTAAAGACCTAAACCTCTAAAGCCCTAAAGCCCTGAACCCCTGAACCCCTAAACCCCTAAACCCCTAAAGCCCTAAAGCCCTAAAGCCTCAAACCCCTAAACTCCTAAACCCTAAACCCCTGAACCCCTAAACCCTAAAGCCGCAAGTCAGGTCAAGGCTCGTCATGAGCGGTGCAGCTACGGAAATGCCGAGCGCCGGCACGGCAAACTTCAGCAACTCCTGAATCGAGATGGAGGTTTAGGGTTTAGGGTTTAGGGCTTTAGGGTTTAGGGTTTCGGGTAGCTCCTGAATCGGTATGGGGGGTGAGTTTCGGAAAGTTAGGGTTGTGGGTTTAGAATTCAGGCTTAGGGCTTTAGGGTTTCCATTTCGGAAACTAGGGGTCGCCTTATTTGCGGGTCCTTATACTGAGGATCCTAGTATTTGAGGTTCTATAATCGGGTTCCCTGTTTTTTGTGAAACTCCCGTAGTAGGGTGAGTGCATACCCGTTCCCAGCTTATACTATTTGGCAACCTAGCAATTCAAAGGCTCATGCTGAGATGCTGCATCAACGCTGGTTACGTTTTGCTTTATCGTTGGCTAAAAAGCCAGACAAGACAACCTCAAGGTCTGTGTCTGCTTTCCCCGTCTTGTGGCTGGAGCAGCCACATGCAGACTGCCCTTGCTTCGGCTACAAGATCTGCCAGCACGAGGAGCGGAACTAGTCCTAGTGAATGTGAGTTTGGCATCGCGCATGGCCACTGCTGGTGGAAACAATGTAGGGGCCTGAAAAATTACCAATACTATAGTATGATATACCCCAAAACCCTATTCCAATTACTTAGGCCCCTGTATCAATCGTGATTGCAACAAACTCACGGAGTCTAAAACTATTCGACAGGTCTTAGCAAACCTTGAGATAAGTCTCAAGCAATTGCCGCAACACCTGCCCCTTTGGACCCCGCCTTACGGGAACCCCTGCAGTAGTATTCAGGAGCCCTTTGAAGAAGCCTCACAGGAACCCTACTCCACTTAGGAAGAACCCTAAACCCTAAACCCTCAATTTGTCAAAGGAACCCTATTCCACTTATTGAGGACCCTAAACCGTAAACCCTCAAAACCCTAAACCCTAAAACCTCAAAGGAACCCTATTCCACTTGTTACAGGTCCTACCGTTTCAAGAAACCGAAAACCCTCCAAGAAGCCTATGAGACTTCCCCCAGCATCCGAAACAGAACAGCTTCACCTTGCCTTTCCTCGGCTTTTTGGAGTTCAGGATTGAAGGGGGAAGGTCCGAAATCACAAGTCTAGAAAAAGGGTTTAGGGCTTGGGGTTTAGGGTTTTTCTCTGGGGCTTAGGGTCTAGAAACATTGAAAGCACGTCCCTTCCCACCCCAAGCATTCCAACATATTCCAACCACCCGGTTCAGACGTCCTCTGCGCATGACATGGTCCGGTAGCTCACAACGGAAAAAACCTAACCCTGAACCCTGAACCCTGAACCCTAAACCCCAAGCCCTAATTTATGGGATCAGTAATGGTATAAGGCTCGTAGTCCCTTCGTATGTCAAGACGTACACCCAAAAACTCTAATTTAGGCCCGTATATTGCTGCCTTGGCCCCTTTTTTTGAAACCCCAAAACCCTAAACCCCTAAACCCTAAGCCCCAGGCCTTCTTTGATGTCTCCGCCGCTGCCCGTTGCAGCCGTCGGCCACGAAACCAAGTCTCAGGGCTTTAGGGGTTCACTGGCTTAGGGTCAGGGCCTAAACCCTAAACCCTAAACCCTCGATCAACTTGCTATTGAAACTGTAGTTCAGGGGCTGGTCAGAGGTTGCAGCAGGGTAGGGGTTTTCAGAGTTTTGGAGTTTCCTGGTTGCAATGTGTGAGCCGGAGACAGGGAAAGGTTCGCTAGCTTTCATAGCAAGAGACGAAAACCGATATGAACATGCCGAAGTCTCCACCCCTTGAGCCGAAACCCTGAAAGTCCTAAACCCTATAGGCCTTAAATCCTCAAAGCGCCAAACCCCTCACCTGCAACTCTACAGACCCAACCGCCGAACACAAAAGCCTATGCCCGTCAAGCCCCCAAAACCCTGCGACTCAAACGACCGGTATAGAATCCAATTAATTACCCCTTCTTAAGGTTTGGGGTTTAGGGCCCTACGCCCTCAAACTCTAAACCTGTATAGATTCTATACAAGCCCCTTCTAGAACCAGCAGCCTCAAACCCCTACACCGAATACGACCCTTAACGAGCTGCTGTAGACACCCCATAACAGCTCATCAGAACCTCATAAGAAACCTGCAAGATCTCTATCAGAGCCCTTATGGAACTTAGACCCCAAACCCCTTAACCCTAAACCCCTAAAACCCTAAACCCTAAACCGTAAACCTTAAATCCTAAACCCCTAAACCAATAAACCTAAACCCTAAATTAAACCCTAAACCCCTAAACGCCTCAACCCCAAAACCCCTAAACCCGTGTAGAAGCCTATAGGAGGAACCCGTTCAGAGCCTTGGCCGGTCGTAGCGGAAGGCGCGCTTTGGCAACAGGGGGGCGGCCCGGAGGCATGTGCCTTCAGTGTGTTTGAGTTTAGGGTTTAGGGTTTAGGGTTTGGGGTGCGGGGTTTGGGGGGTCTTGGGGTTTAGGTTTCGGGGATTTTTGGTGGGTTTGGGGTTTAGGGTTTGGGGGTCTGGGGGTGTGGGGGGGTGTTTGGGGGTTTAGGGGATTTGGGGAAGGGGCCTTTCGGCTTTGGGGTTTTGAAGGTTGGGCCTTGGGGTTACGGGCTCCAATGTTCTACAAGGGTTGAGGGCTCGAAGGGTCCTGTATAAAGGTTCTACAATCCTTCTAGAATTATATACGGTTCTAGGGTTCTAGATAGATGCTTCTAAACACTAAACCCTAAACCCCTAAACCCTGAATCCTCATAAAGGTTGTAGAGAGGTTCTGCAAGGGATCGAGGCTGATTGATTCGGGTGAGCGCTGCCAGCGATTTCGAGATTCTGAATTTAGCGGTGGTTTAGGCTTAGGGTTCTAGACTGTTCCATTAGGCTCTATAGTGGTTTGGGGTTAGGCGGTTAGCGTTGTTTGGCATCCGACCATTAAGCCCTTTGGCGAAACAACTGACCCCGAGTTTTTCCGAAGCCCTCAGAGTTTGTTCGCAGCCCAAACACGCGAATCCTCAACCAGGGACCAACTCGGTCGTCCTGAACCGTGAACCTCCAGGAACTCAACCACAGACTCTCGGCGGCAGGCATCATTGTTTCAACTGCAGGGCCACGATGCGTCTTGCACACACAACTCGCTACGCCCTGCGAGCCTAAGAACGGCTAGTGCTGCATGCTCGAATTGCGGCTCCCAGCACTTCCGATATTTGATTTATTTAAAGGGTCCGGGTTTAGGATGTAGGGATAGTGAGTGCAGTGCAAGGGTTTCCGGCTCTGGATGTGTTGGTTCTGGGCTTTGTTCTTTCTTGGGTTTTAGTCGGGTCTGCCAGAATCGGCTGGCCCCCCTGGGCCCTCGCGACGCCCATTGCAGCAGCATCTGGGCAGATCCGAAAAAAGATGCTCATGGCCCCTGAAACAACAACAGTCGTAATGGCAGTGATGCCAGTAATTATAGCAACATGGATAGTCAGAGACACGATCCTGCTAGCTAGACGTTAACGGCAGAAAACACTGCCAATCCCGATCTGCTGTACACATTGATTGGCTCTACCCCGGCTCCCTGCACAACGTCTGCCCAACCAGCCAAGGGCGCCCGAAAGCTGTGACAAGACCTCGCGGGTGTTTCAAAACAGGATCTCTTTAACCCCCTTTAGCCCTCAACCCCAAAATCCTACACCCTATAAACCCTAGTCATGGGTTTAGCGTTTCGTACTCAGGGTTTGGGAAAACACGGAACCCCTCTTGCCATGCACCATCCTGATCCCTTAACAAACAAAGCCCTGAACTGCAAATCCTGAAGAACTAACAACTACCACTTAGCAAACCTTAGATAATCTAAGAACTCAAGCAATATATTTAAAAAATACCTCCGAAGCATATGCTTGGATCGTTTATGTGTTTGCCCATCGAGTTGTTCATGCATTTTTGCTTCATATCGAAGCCCTAAACCCTCATCCTTAACCCAAATCAGCCGACCCCTGCCCCTAAACCCTAAACCCTAAACCCCTAAACCCCCAATCCCTTAATCCCCCAATCCCGGAAAAACCTAAAAAACCCTAAACCCTGAACCCTGCCACCCCACCTCAGAAGTCAGAAGTCCTTGTCCAGCGCGAAGGCCGTCAGAGGGTCCGAGAGACCCGCCATGACCCCCGCCTTCCTGGCTTTGGGGTAATATAGGGGCCTCAATACTTAGAATAGGGTTTAGGGTTTAGGGGCCTTAATGATTAGAATAGGGTTTAGGGTATAGGGGCCTCAATAATTAGAATAGGGTTTAGGGTATAGGGCCTTATAGGGCCTTAATAATTAGAATAGGGTTTCGAGTTCAGGGTTTAGGGGCCTTAATGATTGGAATAAGGTTTTTGGGTTCCTTTTAAGGGTTCCTTCAAGGGATACTACAAGGGCTACTATAAGGGTTTAGGTTTAGGGGCCTGAATAATTAGAATAGGGTTTTTGGGGGTTATAATGAGGAACCCCCAGAATAGTATTGGCAATCATTTAGGCCCCTACATTACATATACAAGGTTTGCCCATGGCCATGACCTTTAAACCGGAAGCATGGCCATTCAAACCAAGCTTCTGGTATTCTCCGACACGCTTCTCGAAGAAGTTGGTCTTGCCCTGCAGGGAGATCATCTCCATCCAATCGAAGGGGTTGGAAGAGTTGAAGATCTTGCTGTGTCCTAGGGCCGTCAACAGGCGATCTGCGACGAACTCGATGTACTGGGTCATCAAGTCCTTATTCATTCCGATGAGATCGCAAGAGAGAGCCCCGCAGATGAACTCCCGCTCCACCTCGACTGCGCCGCGGATCATCTCGTGAACAACGTCTTCTGGAAGCTTGTGCTCCAGCATGCCGTAGAGCAGGCATGCAAAGTCCGCGTGGAGGCCCTCGTCGCGGGAGATGAGCTCGTTGGAGAAGGTCAGGCCCGGCATCAGGCCGCGCTTCTTCAGCCAGAAGAGGGCGCAGAAGGAGCCGCTAAAGAGGATGCCCTCCACGGCGGCAAAAGCCACCAATCGCTCGGTGAAGCTGCTCTCACGGTTCATCCACTGCACAGCCCACAGAGCCTTCTGCTGAACGGCCGGCATGGTGTGGATGGCATCGAAAAGGCTGTCTTTCTCTGCAGGGTCCTTGATGTACTGCTCAATCAACAGCGAGTACGTCTCGGAATGGATGTTCTCCATGGCTATCTGGAAGCCATAGAAGGCTCTGGCCTCCGGGATCTGCACCTCTGTCGAGAACTGCGACGCGAGGTTCTCGAGCACGATGCCGTCAGATGCTGCAAAGAAGGCCAGGACGTGCTTCACGAAGTGCTGCTCACCTGCTGTTACGGAAAACCCGATACCTGCAGCCCTGAAACCACAAATTCTGATTCTATAAACCCCAAACCCTCAACTCTAAGCCCTAAACCCTAAACCCTACACCCTAAACCCTAAACCCTAAACCCTAAACCGCCAAGGCCCTAAGCTATCCTAAACCCTAAACCCTACACCCTTAACCCTAAACCCTACACCCCGGAGCAACCATCCGGAACCAAGAACCACAAGCCCCACTTCTAAGGGCTTTAGGAGGGACCCTTAATAGGGACCCTTGTAGGTTATCGGGGTTAAGGTTTAGGGTTTAGGGTTTAGGGTTTAGGGTTTAGGGTTTAGGGGTTAATATGGAGACTACCTGGCTATATAAGGGGTATATAAGGACTATACAATGGTTATTTAAGGTAATGGGATTAAGGGTCCCTATTAGGGGTCCCTCCTAAAGTCCTTAGACCACTTCTTCAACTCCCACACTGGCCTTCGTTGAGAGTGGCCCAGTCCTTGTTGTCCTGATGAAACAAGCATTAAGAACACTGATGATAATAATCGTAATGGTAGCAACCGTGATAATAGTAGTAATAGTAGAAATTCAAAACAAAAGTAATAACAAAAACAAGCATAGCAATATCTACATTTACATATTTATATCTACATATACATATACATATACATACAGACAGACATACATACATTCATACATACGTACGTACGTACATACATACACACATACATAGAAATATAGATGATAACAGCTGTCCTGAGCCAAGTCAATCTCCTCGGCAGTCCAGAAGGAGGCCTCGTGTTTCTTGTACATCTCCCAGACCTTCGATAGTTAGCTTGGGGTTTAGGGTTTAGGGTTTAGGGTTTAGGGTTTCGGGTTTAGGGTTTAGGGTTTCAGGGCCTTCTGGGCATGGGGGTTCGGCTTCACAGAGACGCAACACCTCCTAATCCCCTGTGTGCATGTGGAGCATGTGGTTAAAAGACTACTAAATACGACTGCCACAACTGCACACCGCCAGGGCGTACCATACTGCGGCTTTTTGGGTTTAGGGTGTTGGGTTTGAGGCTTTAGGCTTTAGGGTTTAGGGTGGAAAGGCTAAATGGCGGTCCTACCACATTTTCCGAGCCCTTTCTTCAGCGCAGCGGTGAGTGAGCGGCTTGGTCCCGGACTTCTGGGTACTGCACCGGGAACATGACCCACCGGCGCGGGTTCTCCTTGAGCAGCCGGTCGTTCTTCTCCAGCTGCTTGAACTCCTCGGAAACTGAACCCTGAAGGCCCTAAACCCTGATAACCCTCCTCCCCTGCAAAGCTTCAACCCAGATAACCCTAAGCCGTGAGAACCCTAAACGTGGCCAACCCTGAACCCCAAGAACCCTCAAGTCCTAGACCCTGAACCCTAAGAGCCCTCAAATCCTAAACTAGAAACCCAAATAACCCAATAAAAATAACAATAAGAACAATAACAATCAGAACAATAATAATCATAATAATAATAATAGTAATAAGAGGAAGAAGAATAACACACCCTAACACCCAAAGCTCCTCGGACACCCGGGTCTTCTGTGCTCGGACAGAGTGGGTGTTGGTCACCTCCATCGTCTCTGCCTTGCACCCCTCGGAGGCGACGTCGGAAAGCGTGGCGGAGGAGGGCATGGTTCCAGGAGCAGGCAGCTACAGCAGAAATGCTGGGGAAGAAAACGGCGGCGCTGCCACGATTTCGGGCATCTAAAGTCTCTCAGCGGCACAGCATGAGCGAAAAAACCATGACGAGGATGGTGATGACGATGCTGACGATGATTGTGTAAAGTACACTGACTCTGGCGATCAAGCTGGTAAGGGGGGAGTTGACCGTAAAGATGAGAGTGAGGACGGTCAGCCATGGTGGCGATGATGCCGACGACGCTGGCGGTGATGATGGCGGTGATGATGATGATGATGATGATGATGATGATGAGTATGACGATGACGATGACGATGATGATGATGATGATGATGATGATGACGGTCACCATCTAGCGGTGGTGCCGATGATGGTGACGATGACGATGAGGACGACAGTTCTGCCGAAGACGATGACGACGATGCGAGCTTTGGCGATGACGACCTAGTAGACGCCAGCGCGCCCTGCACCCTAAACCTCTCAAAGTCCTAAAACTCGTAGCCGGAAGCCCCAAAGCCCGAGAACTCCTTAGCCCAAAATCCCAAGCCCTGGGTTGTTCTTATCATCGTTACACTGTTGTTACTGCTTTTGGGTGCTGAAGTTATCGATGCTCCTGCTTTAGTCTCAATTTCAGTAGTTGCTGCTGGTGCCCTGAACCCTGAGCCCCTATAGCCCATAAACCTCTGAGCGCCTTCCCCCCTGAACCCAAAACTCCTAAACCTGAAGCCGTTACTGTGACCATCACTAGCATTCCTTCGGGCATATGCCTCTACACGTGACTCCCTACCCGAGGCCTTAGCCCGAGCGCTGCCGGTGCCGCGTCGAAGGGCGAAGGCACCATGGCCAGGAGAGGAATGTCTACGCCTTTTCGTCGGTCACACATGTCCATAACGGCTCTTGTAAAGGTTTCTGTCAGGTTTTGTGCAGGCCTATGAGTGCTATAGGCTTTATGTATGGGGCTCCGTTGGAGGTTTTTGCAAAGCATGTTGCCTAGGAGTCAGCAAAGGCTGGGGCATGTATTCTCTGGACTAAGTGGGGCTTATCACATGGGGTTGATACCAGTACAAGGTTTAGGGTTGAGGGTTTAGGGCTCAGGGTTTATGGAAGGCCTAACTAATTTCCTGGACAAGACCTCTTTAACCATATCAGTACAAACGCACATATGAAGCTTTGTGCGTTTTTCTACATGTCGATTAGCGATGAGGCATTCTCGGGTTTCGGATTTATGATCGGGTTTAGGATTAAGGGGTTCGGTGGTCGGGGTTCCGGGTTGGTTGCACATAGGTCGCTCTCATGTCGCTGTCCATGGGCAGGACACTGGGATGCGGTTCATGGTTTTGGGGTTTAGGGTGTCGCACATGGCCATGTTACATGTCGTGCGACTCGGCAGCATTGAGCACAAAATTGCACGGCCAGCACACAAATCCTTATGCCGGGCCGGTTGTGTAATGTAAGGGCCTTAAGAATTTGAATAGGGTGTTGGGGTATATTATACGATAATATACAGGAACCCCCAAAATAGTCTCTATATTATCACAGTGTCTCTCAAGCATTGGACCGCTGGAGATAAACCCAGAACTCTCTGTGGGGCTCCTGTCACAACAATGCGTCATTGAAGGGAAATAAACATGCAAAGGAGACGAGGAATAGAAAGCCGAAATGAAGGAGACGAGGAATAGCAAGCCGCAATGAAGGGTTGATTTAGGGGCCGTGATAATTAGAATCCTAACCGTGAACATCGTGGTTCAGGGTTTCGAGTGGCATTCTGAATCTGATCCCTCACATCACACGCGCATTGCAAAAGCACCGCGCGGGCACATCATAAAGGGCCGAATGACCCTAAACTTGAAAGCCTAAAGCCTAAAGCGTAAACCCTAACCCCAAAGCCTATAGTAGAAGCCAGATAAGTTGGAACAAGGGTTTAGGAGGATTAGTGCTAGGATCTCTTATACTTTACCTTAAGGGCATGAGGATAATTATGTTCCAACTTTCTGGCTTCTACTATAAAGCCTAAACCGCGAACCCTAAAGCCTAAACTCTCAACCCTAACCCCAAAGCCTAAAGCCAAAGCTTGCCGGACTTCGATCTCTGCGCGTGCCTCATCCTCGCGGGTTATGACGACGGAGGCCCATCCTCGAATCCGGTGTCTATATTTGTATACACAGATAGGTAGATAGATAGATAGATAGATAGATAGATCGATCGATAGATAGATAGATAGATAGATGGATAGATAGATAGGTAGATAGATAGATAGACAGATAGATAAGATAGACAGATAGATAAGATAGATAGAGAGACAGACAGACAGACAGATAGATAGACAGATAGGTAGATAGGTAGATAGGCAGATAGGTAGATAGATAGATACCATGGATATAGAAGCTCCGAGAAAGGTTTAGGGTTTGGGATTGGTGAAGCTTTCGGGTTGCTGTGGGGTTTAAGTTTAGGGTGTGGTATGGTTTGGGGGTGTAGGGTTCAAGGTTTAGGATTTGGGGTTTAGGGTTTAGGGTTTTCCAGGGCTTTGTGTTTCGGGGTTTGGGTTCCGAGAGGCCCTACCCCAAACCCATAAGGCAGTAACAGGGGACTTGCCGTTCAATGGAACCCGAAAAAGTCGGATCCGCAGCATGCAGAGACCCCCAAAAGGGGCCTCTCGCATCAAGCGCCCTCTATTATCTTGGAGCTCGAATCTCGCAAATCCCAGCAAAACTTGCGAACGATCTGCAAAGATGCCAGCTCCGTTTCTTAGGATTCAGGTCTTAGGGTTGAGGGGTTACTTAAGAGGTTCATGAGTAATTATAACTGGGGTTATAAGTCCCTCAAGATGGCTTATAACTATAGGTACCCTATTTATCACCACACTTATAACTACCCATGAACCTCCAAGTAGGGAGGTTAGGGTTTTGGACTAACCGTCCAAACGCGAACACGACAGATTAAACTCTCTGCGTAGATCCGTGCATTCAACAGCACGACCCCCAAAACCCTAAATTCCTAAGCCCTAGGCCTCCAAGCGCGCCAACCCCAAGCTCTACACCCCACACCACCAAGATCCGAAACTTGCGCCACAGGCACACCTCGACCCAAAAATGCTTCCAAGGTAACCATCATGATGCCCTGTCACATACCCTAAACCCTAAACCCT
>CAJNDV010004614.1:59333-79029 GCA_905221635.1 Symbiodinium sp. CCMP2456 | reverse complement strand
TATATATATATGTACATATACATACACACGTTCACAGCGCCAAGCACGACTTTGCATTCGGGAGTGGCAGAATGATAAATGTCGGAGAAACAACTGTTTTTGCGATTGGACGAAGCGATGTGAAGCTCGCGACTTCGACTCTTGTCGATATTTTGCAGGTATAAGGCCGAGGGCTTGCTTCATGCCTAACGAAACTTGACCCATGCTTCTTGTCCGGGTTCCCTGAAGATATTTATGCAAACTCTTCTTATTCAGCCGCGTTACAAGGAACCCTATTCTAGTAATGATACGGCCCCTATATCATGAAACTTGATACAGAACCCTTCTCATCACCTCTTTCGAACCCTTTGAAGAACCCTACTCCAATTGTTCAGGCCTTGTAGACACAGATACATATAGATATCCATACATATGCATATATATATATATATAGATAGTATATATGTATATATGTATATAATGGATATATCATATCTTCGAGCCAAGGCTGCCGAGAGAAAAGGCGACATGCTGTTCCCCTAACCGTTCCCCTATCTTCCAAGTCGCCTGATCCTTTCAGTGTATCGTAGTATCTTACCGTTGCGCCCCTGCACATTGTAGGATGCCCAGGCTTTACGAAAGAGGCGAGTTCGACAATCCAGACAAGGCACAACCATTGCGTGCAAACCACACTCCCGGCAGGAAACACCATACCTGCCAATTTGCTGAGTCTCTGATGCCTTGCGGGCTGGTTGGAGGGATCCCGGCCCACAACCTGCCCTGCAGTACGCCCCTTTTGTGGCTAACCGTGTTCTGGTTCGGACCCTCTGATAGAAGAAGGTAACGCAGAACAACTACGGGCAAGCGTCTAAAAGAAAGCCCTAATAACACTCCTGATAATGTGTCAGAAAACCGAGTAAGAGGCCTCAAATCCGTTCAAAACAAACCCTAAACCCTGTATCCTCTCACAAGATTTGCCTTGCTAAGGAGCCCTTGTAATACCCAAAAGAACCTAAAAGAACCTTTATGAGAACACTGATAAGGCCCCTTACATAAACCTCATTAGAACCTACGGAGCCACGTAAAACACTTGCAGGAGCACTTCTACCAACCCTCATTTTGACCGTATTTAACCTCAAAAGAACATCATGGAGCAATTAGAGGAGCACTTCTGGAACCCGAATACATACACACCCTAAACCCTAAACCCTAAACACTAAACCCTAAACACTAAACCCTAAACCCTAAACCCTAAACCCTGCGGCCCTGCTTAGCTACTTCCCTTGGGTCCAGAGGGGGCCTTGGAGCACCCCCAAAGCGACGAAGGCCGTGCCGAAAGCAAAGCTACCGAAGTCCATCCTGAGCTTCGGGTGTAAGCTTTAGGAGTATCTAGGGTTGAGGGTTCAGGGTGTAGTTGGTTTTAGATACCTTGAGCTGCTTTTCTCAAGTGTTTTTCGAGGGTTCTTTAGAGTCGTAGGAGGCTTTGTGGTAGGGCTTGAACAGAGTTGCTGCCTGTAGCTAGGTTCCTGCAAGGTTTCCTTTCAGGATTCGCTTAAGAGCTGCTTTCAGGATTCCGCGAAGGCCCCCCCCCCCCCCCCCCCCGGTTCAGCCCTGTGTGCACACTCCCCCTGATTGTTCGGATTAGACGACTCATGGACCTGTCCTTAAGGACGGAAAGGACGGAAAGGGCCCAAAACCCATACAGGGTTTTGCAGGTATAGGACATTGGGCCCAACGAGTTTCAGGAACATCTCGTCCTGAAGCCCTGGCGCTAAAACACGAACCCCCTTCCCCCCCAAAAAAATCTCGCAGAGCCGATGGAACTCAAGGCTCAGGCGGGCGGAGATCTTCTTGTTGGGTCGATACATGTGCAGACACGACAAGAGGTAATAACTTCGAGGCCCACGACGGTCCGGACAGACCCCAACGTTTGAAGCCTCCCGTTTCACCTATGTGGGCACGCTGACATCGTTTCACCCAAGTCGGGCGCGCCCCGTTCCACCGACACGGCGAGCTGTTGCCGCGCTGCTAGCCTGTTTCGTTTGCGGGTTTCACTCAGTTCACACCCGCCCCACCCGACTAAACCCCACCGACCTCACCGGTCCACCCGACTGGAGCCTGCCCCGTTGGTCCCACTCGGTGTATGCAAGGCCCTCGGACAGCCTGGTCTTTCCCTAGATTTTGCGTTACGAACTATACTGAGCCCCTGATAGGAACCCTGGAAGGAAGCCTTCAAGCCGAAAATGGAAGCCTGATAGGCACCCCTCAAGGAATACTTACTGTTCTGGACTTATAAAACCCTAAACCCTTAAAGGAAGCCTGAACAAGAACTCTACCGGCGCCCTTAACCAATCGTGTAAAGCCATGGTCTCTGCTCCCTGGACTTATCGAACATTGTAGAACCCTCTAAGGAACCCTACTAGCACCCTCTAAACCCAAAACCCTTAGAAAGCACCCTACCCTAAACCCTAAACCCATGTAACGCCTTGGTCTCTGCTCTCTGGAGCAAGCCGCAGAGCTGGTGCGAGGAAGCAGCAGACGCCAGAGGCCAGCATGCAAAAAAGCATCACCTGAGAGGGTTTAGGGTTTAAGGTTTAGGGTTTGGGGTTTAGGGTTTAGGGCGAAGAGGGTCTTTCAGCGTTTCGGGCTCCGTAGGGCTTACTGTTTTAGGGCTTATAAGGTTTAGGGGGTTTCGTGTTTCTGAGTAGGCCTTATAGGGTTTAGGAGGGCCCAGACTACAACTTCAATGTCCCCTGCAGGTCAATCTTTGTAGTTCCTTTTTTTTTGGTTTAACCAATAATATATTCAGGAGTTTATAAGGTATCCCCAAAAGGAACTACAATGGAGACACTAGGTAGAGTGTAGATCCATGGCGGAGGAGGATGCGCCCCTTCCAGCGTAAGGATCCTAGCGGGGTTCCTTATATCGTGAGGCCAGTCAAGACAGCATGAACCGTTGGGATTTCGATTTAGAGCTTAAGGTTACGGTAGAGATCCTGATCCCAAGGCTTTGAAAGAAAGGGGGTGTTCATTACTACCCAAGGGTCCGCACTACTTGTGAGGGAATGAGCTGCTCCCGAGCTTGCCCAGAAAACCCAATACCCCTTAATTAAGGAATATACATTAAATACTAATATGAAGGCCCCGATAATTTAAGCTATATTCCTTCATTAAGGGGTATTAGGTTCTCTGGGTGAAGGCAAGTAGCACCGTAGCCTCCCAAACGGTCGGCAATGATCCCTCCGAGCACCTGCAGGATGCCGCGTTTAACAGACGGTTTAGGGTTTAGGGTTTAACAGCCCCGTGTTCTCTTGGGTTGCTTGTTCAAGGGGTTTTGGGTTTGGGGGTCTTAGTTTGGGTCTAGGACCTTAGGATTTGGGAGTTGCAGTGTTTGGGGCTCAGGAGTAGTTTGTATGACGGTTGTTTCTACACTGTTACACCTATGTGGAAATGCATACCCTATCATACCACTACGCTGGGCCAAAGTGTGCTTCCCGGAGCCTTTGCTCGTTTCCTTGACCAGTGCATGGCCCTTTGTATGGGAGTCTGGGTTTGCCCTACTACAATGTATAGCAATATGGCAAGGTGGCTGTCGATACAATATCCTGACACATAATTTCGGTTTGGGAAACCCTAAACCCTAAACTCTAAACCCTGAAGCCTAAACCCTAAACCCTAATAGGGAATGTCTGACTGCAACAAGGCCAGGCCAGAAGCCTAGGCTCTTGTCTTGCGAGGACCATACATGACCTGGCACTCCTCCGAAGGGTTTCTGAAGCTTCATGCTTTACACTTCGGCAGAAGAGGGGAAGCCCGGAGGATTCGGAAGCCCTCAGCTGAAGCGAACACTGAAGCCATGCCCTGCTTCAAGCTCCCAATGGAGCTCTCAAGGTCGTTATCACCATCATCATCATCACCATGCCCACCTCCATGATCGACTTCATCTTCATCATCGCAGTCATCGAGCAGGGATGCAACGTGCGGGAGCGCCCTACTGTCTTGCCTGTGTGGCCAAGTAGCCGTTCCTCCGGCACAAGCACAAGCGGGGTCGCAGTAATATAGGGGCCTTAACAATTAGAACAGGGTTCTGGGCCCCCTATGTTAGGTCTCCATGCAGCGTGCAGCTGAGCATGATGGACAGCTCTCACTGAAGCCGGTCCCATTATGATGGACTGAAGCGACTGTTGGATGGAGTATTGCGTGAGGGTAGACTAGACATACTTACTGTGGCAGCTACAACACTGCATAAAGCAGTAATAACAATATGATGCTGTGCATGTGTATATATGTATAAATATAAATAAATAAATCAATAAATAAATAAACAAGTAAATAAATAAATAAATAAATAAATGAATATATATATATATATAATACACGTTTGTGTGTGTTGATGTAAGCACAATGGCATCAACAAGTACAGACCACCCGTTGTAATGCACCGTAAATGCGCAATACTAAGCAAGTAGTGCATGCTCTAATATACCATGTAGGTCCAGCGCATCTTGTGCAAATGTTGCAGTAAACGCTCAGGTCAATCAGTCCGTGTTAAGAGTGCGGAAGGCGGCGTGCCTCACAAGTCTTGTTCCGACAATCAACAGTAACTACTTATCCGGAGCGTTGACCAAAACAGCGGTAAAACAGCCAGAGGCAGGGACATGTTTTTTCAACCAACTGCCGGTACCTGTCACAATCGTAAAAAGGCCAAACCACCCAAACCCTAAACCCAAACACTCTAAAACCATATAAGCCGGCCTGGATCCTTACATCGTAAACTCCAAACCCTCCCTAAACCCTGAAACCCTAAACCCTAAAACCCTTAACCCTAAAACCCTAAAACCCTAAACCCTAAAACCCTGAATCCTGAACCCCAAACCCCGAAGCTTGCGGCCAGGCATCGCATAGCGGGACATTAGGTAGCCTTGCTCGCTCGAGCTGAGCTGCAGCTCCATCGTCAGAGTAGGAAGGAGCCTTGTGATCGGGCGGAGGGAGTTCTTCAAACTGAGGGTGGGGCGGTATCGTGTCTAGGGTTCCTTATAATCATAACACGGAAGCTGCTATTCAGGATCCAGAGCATGATAAACTCTAGGTATACACCCTTTATAATAGAAGCAGATGACTGCTCTGTACAAGGTCCACGACGGCTGATCATCTACGAAGTTTATACAGACGTTCAAGTGAACTCTAGTGCCATGCTCAATGCTCGTGTTGACGGGGTGTTGCGATTAGCATAGACACCCCTGGTCCGCATAGATCCTTAACCCCCAGAAACCGAACTCTTAAAGCCACATTGAAACCCATCAAACCTTAACATCGACTCGTGAGGAAACCTCGAAGGATACCTAACCACCCCACCCTAAACCCTGAACCCCAAAAACTCTGAACTTCGCAGCTTCAGACGCCCTAAACCCCTCCCAGTCGGCCGAAGCATGAAGTAATGTAGGGGCCTGAATAATAAGAATAGGGTTTTGGGGTTTTTTCTACTATAACTACAATAAAAAAATACCCCCAAATAGTATTGGCAATTATTCAAAGCCCTAAACCCTAAAACCCTAAAGCCTAAACCTGGATTGTCGGCCTTCGGATTTCGGGGCTTGGGGGCTCAGGTCTACCTGAGCCCTGAAGCGCCCACCTTGTTTAGGGTTTAGGGTTTTAGGGCTCCCTCTTATGATTTCCCCATAGAGACGCGCTTAGAAAGCCGTGTGGTTTGGGGTTGAGGAAAGATTCATAGGTAGGGAGTTTGGGGTCAAGGGCTGCGTGCATCGCCCAGACAACGAGAAAAGGATAGAAACGAGATTAGGGTTCAAGGTTTAGCTTTTCTTGAAAGTTTCTTCGCGCTTACGGCCGAAACCCTAAATCCTAGGGTCTGGGGTTTGGGGTTTTGTGGCATATCGCACCACAACTCCGCAGAGCTCAAGGAGTAATGCTTCGCCGATCCGATCCGGGTCTGGGTACTAGGGGCGTTATCAGAATAGTGTATATTCTACTATAGTCATACTAAGGAACCCGCTAAATAGTATTGGCAATTATTTGGGCCCCTACGGTACCTGAAGATCAGGCTGGAAGCGGAAGGGCGTTTCGCGTTTAGAGCGGTCTCTGCCTTCGGAAGCTGTGAGGTCTCAAAATCCGAAATCCGAAACCCTAAAACCCTTAGTCGTAGAAGCCGGAAAGCCCAAGGGTTCAGGGTTCACGGTTTAGGGGTTTGGGGGTTTAGGGTTTTAGGGTTATAGGGTTATAGGGTTTAGGGTTTTTCAGGGTTTAGGGTTTAGGGTGTCAACGCCCTAAACTTCACAACATAAAGTCACTTCTGCTGAGGACCTGACACGCCCAGCTGCGCCCGGCAAAGGTAGGACATCAGCCGACTCCCTGTTTTGTTAGGGTTTGTGCAGTTTGGGTCATGGCAGTGATCCGGCGAATCAGAGGTCTACCCTAAACTCTAAACCCAAAAAATCATAAACCCTAGAAACCCTAAACCCTAAACCCAACGGTAACGACATTAAGCTCCTTGACAGACAAAACTGAAACAGTCTAGTCCTGACTCTTCACCTGCTGAGTTGCTTCGGCTTTTGGGCTGAAGATCCCTGGCTTGCACAATGTACGGGCCTAAATAATTACCTACATTCGGGTTCCTTCTGTTAACTATAGTATAATATACCCAAAACCATATTCTAATTCTTAAGGCCCCGAGATTGTGTTCGGCTTCCGAGTCACCAGGTTTCACCACATCAACTCTCAGATCTGAAAAGCACCCCTGACATTTCGAAGGCAGGGTCTCCTTAATGATAGGGTTTGGGGTTTAGGGTTTAGGTTTTTTTTTTTAAATGCAATAGCCCTTTCTCCCGCATGAGGTCAGAAGGCTCGCTCCATTGGAGCATGCACTAAGAAGAAGCAAATGAGGGCAAGATTGACCACTCCTCAACTCAGAAAAGGCTCCCTACTATTCACCCAGGCTCTCTGTTGTGCGTCGTCCACACATTTGACTATGCCTCAAGTCGTGTCATGCGTCGCCATGTTCTTCACGTCCGCCTCCTTCTTCACCTCCAGCACGTCCATCTTGTCCCTCACGTTCATCATGTCCTTCATGACCGTCGCGTTCATCATGTCCTTCATGACCGTCGCGTTCGTCACGGCTGCGGCTACGATCCATTCTGGGCTCCCTGCGTGCTGACGAACTTGTTGCCACACCCCGCCAACGTGAGCTCTGATCAGACTCTGCCGCGTCATCCTCCTCCAGTTGTCCCACTGGTACTCGTCGTGCAGCCACAAGGCCATAGGTGGGAACAGGTCGTGCGCGAAGAAGACGGCGCCGAGCAGCAACTCCCCGTACTTGGCGGTGAAGGAGTGGATCTTCTGGAAGAGGAACATGCTGGGGCAAGTTGGAGATGACTGTGTCTTCGTTTGTCTGTACGAAGTACAGCTCTCTGTCATCTTCAGCGGGCCAGTTGCCCCTTGGACAGCGTCTGCCAGAAGCCAGGTACAATTGCTCAACGTGCACCCTCCACCCCCTCCTTCTATACCCAGCCACCACGTGTTCCTCCACTCCTGGGAAGGCCGAGAGCAGGACCTCCAGAGTAGGGGGCAGATCAGGCTGGAGAAGGACAGCTTGCGGAGCCGGTAGCCCTGTGTTGACCGAGGAAGTCGGTGCCGATCCTTGGGCAGCCTCGCGGCTAATGACACCCCAAAGACGGACTTCCATGGTGGCAGCGTTGAACGGACGAGCATATATTCCTCTTGGGACCCAACATAGGCATTCCTCCAAAGCTGTCCCAACCAGGCGAAGGCAGTGTTGGAGTCGTCTCTGCCGGTCGAGTAATCGACGGAGCACATCAACCACATCCGCTGTGCCTGCATGCTGCAGTTCAAGGTTGATCGCGTCTCTCACAATCTCCCCACTTGTGATCGATGACGTTGTCGTGGTAGAGGACGTCATAGTGCAGAACTGCAGCGTTAAGACACAGGGGACAGCAACAACTGTTCCCATGTGGCCAGATCCCAACCAAATTTCCGAGGAGCTGCTCAGCGAGGACGGGAGCTGAGTTTGGCCAACAGTCTCTGGAGGGGTAGAAGACGATGTTGTCAATGAAGTCACCCCCATCAAGAAGGTTTGCATTCCAACAAATTCATCCCCAGGTGTTGTAGAGGATGGCCAGGGACTGGTGGAAGAGGATGCCAATGTCGTTGTCGCTGGCCACGTGGACGAACTCGCCGAGGAGGGAGCAGACGATGTAGTCAGAGATCTCGTAGACACGGAAGACGTCGGCGTCCAGGTCTGAGGGCGAGTGCACATGGTCGGTGAGTTTGCGGGTGGACAGGTCGCAACTTCTCTCGTGAACAACCTGGTTGATCCCATCGAGGTGGTGGTCACTGTTCCAGTTGAGTTGAGGGAGAGGATCTCCCAAATAAACTGTTATTCGCCGATAGATCTTCAAGAGGGGGGTCTCGCCAAATACCAGGTAGCAGGGCCGGGTCCACCCCAACTTGTAGCGAAACGTTCACCTCTGTGTCCAGTTCAGCAGCGGATTCCTCTTCTTCTTCTTCAAAGTTCGTTGCCGGGGACGACGAAGCACCACCATCGGCGGCAGGAGGTCGAGTTGCTGTTACCGGACTTCTGCTGCGGTCCCTTGTTTGTTGTCCTGATGAAGATGGGAGTTCATAGGGAGCGGCTGTGTGGAAGCCTAAAGTCACCCCCTCCGTTGGGTCCACCTCCTGCGGCTGTAAGGGAGCTGCCAGATTGACCTCGAGTTGACGCAGGAAGATGGAATTGAATTGGCGCGCCCAATTCAGCCACCTGTAGCGAGCAAGCTCCTCGCCTGGAATACGTTGAAGAGGCAGATAACCACGTGGGACCAAGCGTCGAAGGAGGATGTCGAGGACCACCTGCAAAGTTTGTACCCCATCCTCAAGCCTCGCAGTCAGGCGTGCAAGAGCCCATCTCGCTTCTGGCCCTGTTCCATCGACTTGGTGATCATCGATCTGATGAAGCAGCTCTTCCACCCTGTTCACATTCTCCTGGGTGAGGCCATTCTCCTGGAGGGTGGCCCTCTCACCGTTGGTCAACTGCATGAGCCATGTAACCTCTTCCTCTAACGTCCTCACATCTGGGAAGAGGCCGAAGTTCGGGATCACCATGTCACCCTCCTCTGGTGCACTCGTCGTGGTAGTAGACGTGGAGGAAGAGCAAGAGGTCCGCCAGGTACATTGTGTGTCCTGTTGTGCCTCCTTCTCATCCCATTGCCAGCTGTCACCAGCACATTGCCATCCATCCCACGTCGACGCGGACCACCAAGTAGACCACTGTGAGTCCGACCAAGTGTGCATCCCATGCCCCATTGATGAGTTAGTCCAGCCAGACGGAGAGGACCATGCCACCCAAGCTGACCCAGTCGACCATGTTCCATTGTGAGAAGGGTATTCATCCGAAGGAAAAGTCACCCCAGGTGCACCAGGTGTGGACGAACTCGGTTGCTCTATGGCGGGCTCCCCCAAGAGGTCTTGACCATCATGTGTTCCCGCCGTAGTGGACGTAGAGGAGGCATCTTCGCGGAGACGACGGTCAGCTGCATACTGTACCAACCAGGCCGGTTTCCAACGCCCATCAAAGTAGGCTTGCATTCTTTCCTTTTTTCTTCGGGTCCGGATTTCACCCCCGCCCCCACGGTGAGCACGAAGTTCTTGTTCTGTACGTGGACGGTTATGCCATACTCCTCCTCGCCAGAAACCCACTGCTTGGCTGGTGCCTCCGTCAGAGGAAGACATCCCAGATTCAGTGTCGGCCATGTCCGCGTCCTCTCCTGCAGTTGTGCTTGTCTCATTGTCCAACTGCGATGAAGCTCGCACAGTGAAGTTTTTCCCTGACGCATTCACCCCATGCAGAAGGGTGTCTCCCGTAGCAGGGTCAACTTCCTCGACACCAGTGAGCTGAAACCAGGGTTCCGAGGGGAATGTCTCCTCCGGTACGGACGGCAGCGGCGCGTGGTTAGACTCGGCTGCCTGGCGTTCTCGAAGGCGAACCCTGATGGTGCCATCAGCATGGTGCCAGCGATCCCTCCCAGCACGGGCCTTGCCAAATCGAGAGGTGATCCCCAGTTCATCTGGCTTCTCCAGTGGTTCACCTCTCTGACCACGTTGTGTTGTTCGCGTAGGTCTCCCCCGAAGTTGCCGCTTGTCAATGACCAGTTCCAGCCAGTCCGCATTGGGTTGTCTGGTTCCCGTGGCATCCAATTCCGGTGTCCATGTGGTCCATGTCGGGTAGAAGGACTGTCGATCCGTCGTTTGGTCTCCTTCTCCTCGGCTGTAATCGATGCCATGGGCCACCGCATGCGTGGGCGTAGTGGGATGCCACGATGAGCTGGAGCAGGTAGAGGAGCTCGGCAAAGGCTGCCACGATGAGCTGGAGCAGGTAGAAGAGCTCGGCAAGGGCGGGCAGGACGACGTAGAGGAACTCGGCAAGGTCGAACAGCTCGAAGACGAAGAGGGCAAGGTCGGCGGGGTAGACGAGGAGCTTGGTGTGTGACCACCATCTTCACGAGGAGGAGGCCAATCCCATTCCGGTAGCGCTCTTATTGGTTCGGCGTCCTCTTCATCTTCAATGTCCCAGGCTGAAGGGGCAGGGCTGATCATAGGACAGGTCATCCCAGCCATTGAGTTCGTTCCTGTCACCGGCGGAGGTCGTGTTTTCGACTGGTCAAATTCCTCCTGCTGCAAACTCATGCAAAGGTCTTCATCCCAGGCGGAAGACATATAGGCCATCACCCTGGGATCAGATCCAAGAAGACGACGAGCAGAAGACGAAGAAGACGACGCTGTAGAGTCACCCAAAGCACCGGTCACCGTAGAAGAGAGCTCATCCACTTGGCCAGACGGTGTATGCGGAGGAGCCACCACAGCCATAGAAGGGGTAGAGGAAGTCGCCACCCCGGAAGGGCAAGTCTGCTGGGGCTGGTGCTCTTCCAAGTCGGTCTCCCACGCACTGAGCGGAGCCGGCTGGGTCGAGGTTGCCGGTAAGTGCGATTCCCATAAGTGGCCTGGGTATTCGTCCACATCGTCATTGTTGCCAGCTGCATCCATCTGGAAGGGCAGGGTCGCGAGGACGAGGAACAGAAGAGGCGGCCATCGACACGTAGCCATTGTGAACACGGATGGCGAAGTTGCGGGTGGGAGGTCCAAAATCACCTGGAGCCAAAGTCACGAGCCACAACCAGGGATCTCAGCTGTTTGTGCGGAGCAAACATGTAGCCTTGCATCACAGACAAGTCGTGAGCCTAGAAAGTGTCAGTAGGGAGAAGTATATCAAATCTCATGACCTCGAGGAAACGAAAAGTGATCACATTCAGCAAAGGTGAGGCGGCATGCGCCAACATGCAGGAGGGCATCATGTGGACAGCTCATGTACACCTCAGTCGTGTCGGACTTCACACCGTACATAAGCAATCACTCAGAGTCATCAGCATGTGAGGGCCAGTTGCCTACCCCTCGTCCATTTCATATCCCATTTGGCAAGAAAAGCATCACGCTCTTTGGTCCACTTTTGACGATCATTCGCAAGTAACCTCCATTCATTTCCATGAACTTCTGCAAGCTGTCTTTCAAGGTTGTGCACATATACATGTCCGACATGCCGAACCGGTTTAGGGTTCAGGGTTTAGGGTTTAGAGTTTAGGGTTTAGGGTTTAGGGTTTGGGAATGTCATGACCTCGTTACCCCGAAATCCCCAAAACAGGAAAATCGAGAACTCCTGCAGCTGTCCAAGAAGTGACCTGATGACTCTGGAGGTAAAGCTTGTCATGATGGAGACGATTCCGATGATGATGGTGGCGATTCCGATGATGGCGATTCCGATGATGATGATGATGGTGATGGTGATGATGATGATTATTTGATGATGATGATCACCATGCTGAGCAAGGAGGTAGCGCTGGTGGCGCTGAGGAAGGCAAGCTGGTCAGGAGTCAAGATGCTGCTCTTTCTAGTGGCGGTGAAGCAGGTGGTGACTGTTGGACCCGATCCCGCGTCTGCTAAAGCTTGGGGCCTGCCACCAGGTAAGCTTGTGTCGCTCGAACATCGGTCATCCTGCCGGTGGCCCCAATCTGTGTTGCTGCATTGGAGTCAGCTAACACCATTTTATTGACCTACTCCTGACATGTGAAAACTTAGGCCCGGGTCCCAACTACCCCACGCTTCACAAGAGCGCATTCTATGTCTTCATGTCTTGAGCTTCGGGAATCTACCCGGAAGCAAGTCAACGGGCACTCTGGAGCAGCACAGTTCGCTTCCGGCTCAGGCTAGACGTGCTTGAGGGGTTAAGGTTTGCTTTAAGATTTCGGCATGCTTTTCGAGAACCCACCGTGATCAACAACGGCGATCCATCGACCCTGACCTCTCGCCGAGGTCGAGCGGCTGCTCTGGGTCACTGGCGTCGCCCACCTCGTACCCGGTCTGAGGCCAGCAGGACTTTAGGTTTAGGGATACACTGAAGGCTAAGGACTTTCGGCGCTTATTATAACGGCTTTTTCGGAGCAGAGGGCCCCAAACCCTAAACCCTAAACCCTAACCTAAAAAGGAGCTTTGCATTTGTTTGTGTTAGGGTTCTTGAGCGCTAAGGATGCAGGACTTCGGGCTGGGGGGGTAAGGGCTTTAAGGCTTCGATTGCTTAGGGTCTATGAATCATGGTTAGGGTTCATGAATTATGGTTAGGGTTCATGAATTATTACGTATGGTTAGGGTTCATGAATTACGGTTAGAGTTTATGAATTATTACGTGGTTAGGGTTTCTGAATTATGGTTTGGGTTTGTGAATTATGGTTAGGGTTTGTGAATTATGGTTAGGGTGTATGCATTGTGGAAAGTATAGGGTTCAGGATTGCGGGATTTAGAGTGGCAGCGCCTTTAAGATCGACTCGCATAAACAACCCCCCTAAACCCTAAACCCTAAACCCTAAACCCCTGTTGGGAGCCGATGGTGAATTATTGATGCAGGGGACCCGGAACATCGGGCAAGGGGGTGCGATTGAGGACCCTAAACCCTAAGCCCTAAACCCTGAAGCCTAAACCCTAAACCCTAAAACTCCAAAAAACCCTAAAAACCCTAAAACACCTACAAACCCCCGCACCCCTAAATCCTGAACCTCGCACTTCAAGTTTCGGAGCCTTGAGCATCCTCCATGGCAGAGCCGAGACCCAGAAGAGTGGCCGTTCAAGGGAGGCACTGGGACCACAGGTTTAGGGTCTAGGGTTTAGGGTTTTAGGGTGATCTTTCAGACTTCCGGAGATATGCCCTAATTTACCTGACCTGCGGGGTTTCTTACCGTGGCTTTTTCTGCATTCTGGTCATGGGAAATCCGAAAGCGGCTAGAGTTTCATAAAGTCTGGCGTCTAGGGTTGCGAACTGACAAAAATATAAAACTGACACCCGGCTGGGGCAAGGGTCAGTTCAAAGGCCATGGATTGCATCTGCAAGGCATTCTGAGGCAGGCATCGAGCCTTCGAATCAGCGACGAGCAGCAACAGAGCCCTCATAATCTTCTCGAAGTACGCAGTATATAGTATATAAAGAATTGCTACTGAGCATCATCATCATCATCATCATCATCATCATCATCTTGACAAAGCGACTGACAAGCACGACAAGCCGCAGGAGAACTGGCAACCCTGGTACCCTAAACTTTTAACTTTTACTCTCTCTGAGAACAAGAAGGAGAAAGCTTGATAACCTGAAGGGGACACCCAATCCCAAGAACATAAACACCCAAACGCCTAACCGGTATCCCCTAAACCCGCACTGGGGTCGAAAGACCTTTTGGGAATGAGTGTAAGGCATCAAATTCGAACCCACCCCCTTGAAGTGCTTCTTTGTGAGATCGCCCACGAGAGACTCTGTACATCTCTGTACACGCCGCGGGTACCCTCAGCTTTTCTTCGATGTCTGAAGTTGACGGCTTGCTGCTTAGGCTTCTAGTTTAGGTTTCAGGGTTCAGGGCTTGGGGTTTACTGTAGGATGGTTTAGAGTCGGTAGGCTTCATTTTCAAGGGCTTGGAGTTTGGGGTGGAGGGTTTAGGGATGCGGTGGGATGAGGGCCTTAACAATTAGAGAGGGGTTTGACTGTGTCTTAGTATATCGATGTTGGAGTTTTAAGGGGACATATTTACTGTCTATCATTCCATAGCAGCAATCCTGGTTGAGACACCAAAGCTTCGAAGAAGAAGAAGTCCACCCTAGAAGCTTCTACGTCTGAATGTTTAGCTACCCTAGATAGAGTGTTGGAGGAATTTAGCGTTTGGGGTTTAATTTAGTGTGTAGGGTTTACGTTTTAGTGTTCAGGGTTTAGGGTTTAGGGTTCTAGAGTGATTCAGGGGTTTATACTATACATATACTAGGGAGCCCTGTTGAAATGCTGCTAACTATAGACCCATTCTTCACGTCGCAGTTCCCCACCCAAAACTCCAGTCTAACAATTCAGCTTTCTGTGGCAGGACTTTCTCAGGGTAGGGATGACTACTTCTGAGGATGTGGGTTCAGGGTTTAGGATTTAGGGTCAAAAAGGCTCAGGCCATGTTGATTCAAGCTCGGGGTCCGTGGCCGAGGGCCCACTGAGCCCTCGACCTCAGAACCCGAAGCCGGGGAGTTAGGATTAGGGGGGATCCTTGGGAATATAGACCTTCTCAATTAGGTTCCTTCTTAGAAGAGCAGGAAGTAGGGTTAAGAAGGGTCCCCTTTAAAGGGTCTCCCTACTGCTACCCACAAAAGCCGTCAACCTCAGACCCGCATGGAGCCAAATCCACACGACCACGCAAGCGTCATTGCGGGGTGCAGTGGCAGGCAGCGATTTCGCGACTCATGCGATTTCCCAGAGGGTCCATGTATACCCAATATTCGAGCACATGGTGAGTTTAGGGGAACAGTAGCTCTAGATTCGCATAATATGAAAGGGAGCCGCATTGAGCTCAAAATATATATTGGGCCTTTGGACCCTTAGGGTTTCTCTCGCATGTGCCAATCAACTGCTGGTAATTCCACGATGCTCTGGCGCGGTTTAAGGTTTAGGGTTTAGGGTTTAGCGTTTAGGGTTTAGGGTTTAGGGCTACCATCCCAGAGAACCCAATACCCCTTAATTAAGGAATATACCTTAAATCATAAGATTAAGGCCCTTATAATTAAAGGTCTATTCCTTAATTAAGGGGTATTGGGTTCTCTGGGATGGTTTGGGGGCTTGGGGGTTTTAGGGGTTTAGGGTTTAGGGTTTTGGGTTTTGGGGGGTTTTGCGGGTTTTGGGGCTTAGGGCTTAGGGGTTTTGGGGGTTTAGGGGCTTAGGGATAAGGGTTTAGGGGGTTTGAGGGTTTAGGGCTTAGGAGGTTTATATAACCGTTCAGGCTTAGGGGTGTGAGTTCCCTAAGAGCTCCAAGTATAAACAAAAGCGTTAAAGAAAGGGGCGCGGAGGGCAACCCAAAACCCTGAACCTGAACAAAGCATTCCACATCGAAGCAGGGTTATTGCTGCTTCCGAGAAACGCTGTGAAGTCCTCTTCATTCGGCCAGCCCTCACCTGTGGTTTAGGGCTCATGGAACTTTAGGGTCTAGGGTTTCTAAATTTTTAGGGTTTAGAGAAGAGTTTCTTGGTTTAGGGTGTGGGGTTTGGGGGTTTGGGTTCCACGTGCTTGCTTGGATTGGCATGGCTGTATATATTCTAGTGCTCATTTGGTTCACTGCACCATCGCTTGCTACTAGCTCTTCCTCTTGCTGTATACCTCTTTCTCTTGCTGTATACTAGTTGTTTAGAAACGAAGGACTTTGTCACGGCTTTGCTGGGCATTACGGGTTGGTCATGTTTTTTCTGTGTAAAGGGCTTTCAGAAGTCCGAATCCCACGCCGATAAGCAAGAGCCCAAAGCATCGAAGAATCGGGTACTTGCATTTAGGGTTTAGGGTTTAGGGTTTAGGGTTTAGGGTGGTAGCAATGTAGGGTAGCTGGCTTGTCCGATATCCGAAAAGCACTGAAACTGAAGGCAAAATCTTCGGGGTTCTACAAGGACTGCAGCAGCCCCCAACAGGCTAAAGGTTACCTACTCTACCAAACTAGTGCTTGGGCAGTGTTTACCATTTGGACTCATGGGGAAACCAATGGAACCGCAGTCGCCATCCGTCTCGCCGTCGCTGGTGGTGTCATCGCGGACCTCATGGCTTTTTGCTCCAGACTCTGTTCGCAGAGACAGCGATCTGTTGCTCTGCTGCCATACACTGCCTCGTGGCCAAGTTGAACCCGTGTAGGTTTGACACTGCGAGGGAAACTTGCCTATGACTTGGCGCAATAACAGTTCCCTACCAACAGGTTTGAGGAAGCCTCAGCCGTGTCGGGGAAGACTCTAAGGAAGAGAAATGTTCAACCAGTACTTGCTTTTTCACCTTGCGGTAACTAAAGGGTTTGGGGAAAGTGTGAAGCCCAAACTATATCTCGCACCCAAGCGACTGCCAGTATCGTGGCCTCAACAACAGGATTCGGCCGGGTTTTTGGAGTCTACTATGGTATACTTATGACACTGCCAGGGGATGTTGATTGTCAGTAGTTCTCTAGACCTCTATACTACTCTCTCGGACAAGATGCTTGCCGGGGCCGCAGGAACCTCGGAGAAGCGAGCGGAGCTGACTCAAGAGGGTTTAGAGTCTTTTAGGGTTTAGGGTTTAGGGTCCCTAGGGGTTTAGGGTTTAGGGTCCCTTAGGGTTTAGGGTCCCTTAGGGTTTAGGGTCTAGGAGAGACTCTGTGAGCTTCGGTGGGTTTGGGGCTCCTCCTGGGGTTAGGGCCTTGGGCCTAGGGCTTGGAGCTTGAGATTTAGAGTTAGGGCTTATAGGCTTGAGGGTTTAGGCTTTAGGGTCGGGGGTTTACAGTCTTAGGGTTTAGGGCTTATATGGGCTTCTAGGCTGTAGGCTTTAAAAATAAGGGAAATGAAGGTTCAGGGTAATGAGGGTTCTATTTAACGCGCTGTCTTGCGACTTATGCCAAACGGATTGGAAGGAGGATGAGCTGCATTTTCAATTTCCACCAAGATTAAGGTTTCTGTAGGCTCTATAAAGGTTGCTATAAGGGTTCGAGAAGAGCTACTACAAGGGTTCTAGAAGAGTCTAATGGTGGGGCCTTTATGACTAGAACAGGATCCCAATAAAGGCTGCCACGGGCGCGTGTAGACTCGGAATCCTACCGTCGACCATGCGGTCATATCCGAAGACTTACAACCGACCTACAGCTGCGCTCCTGTCCTGCGACGACAACCCACGATCGTGGATCTGCAAAGCCGTTGCCATCAATCTGATATTTCAACCAACTATAGAGATTAATTAGCCCTAAACCCTAAACCAACTATACAGATTAGCCCTAAACCCTCAACCAACTATAGAGATTAGCCCTACACCCTAAACCCACTTTAGAGATTAGCCCTGCGCCCTAAACCCACTGTAGAGATTAGCAGCTTCGCTACTTACCATCTACTCGACGTCCAAGCTTGCACATCGCTTTTCAGGGAGGGATCTCCCGGCCAAGGCTCGAACTATGCAGCTGCGAGCAACACCGGGGAAGCCGCTGAGTTTGAAAATCCAGAAGTCAGGATTACAGATATACTATACTCATGGAGTTTATGGTGTATTCGTATTACATGAGTAGTATAGTACATATTATGTACTATACTATACTCCTCATGTACTTCGAATACACTGTAAACTCCAAGATGAACTCCCTGAAGATGTCAAAGTAGAGACCCCGGAAACTTTGCATGACGGGGCCGTCGTGCGACCAAAGCGCCGGCGAAGCAGTTCCACCCACTCGTGCTGGGTGTACTCCTGAGCGCGGAATCTCTTACAGTGGGATGTGGAGCTACTTCAAGCGGCTAGGCTGCTATGTGCATCATCCGTACACTTGTCTCAAGAGAACCAACCCAGCCCCAAAAGTAGGCGAAAGTTCCTACTGTTGCAATGGCAGCACGTCACAAAAACTTGAGCCGCGCCACAGTCCCTTGACCCTGGAGCCCTCAAGCTAAAGCCTGAAAACCCAATGAAAACGGATGGCCTCACGGAAGAGTGGCGAACATGGGTCACCGAGGTCGATGTCGGCCTGTCTCCGGAGAGTCTATAAGAGTCCCCGGAATAGTTTTTGTCTCACTCATGGAGAAGCGCTCCACAATACGGCTTACAGACATATATACTCCTCAAAGAAGCAATTTTAAGACGCAAACACCGTTGCTCAAAGTTCGGGGTTCAGGGTTTATGCGGTGCTGAAAGACCAGCCTGTCGAAGGGCTGCAATCGAGCGCTCGAGCTTGGCTGACGGCCTGCGTGGAACGGGGAGGGGGCCGAGCCATTGGCAAAAGAGACTGCTCAGCTATCCTACACGAGACTTTCAGGAACTACGGAAGCCTCCCTAAACCCTAAACCCAAAGCCTAGTAAGGACCCTACATGCCTAGGAGGATAGTTTCAAGGTTTTAATAATCCTAAATCCCGAGGAATCCCCACGGATTCTTTTCAACCTTATTCCACTTTAGCTTATGTAAAACAAACCCATAAACACCCCCAACCCTTGATTAGAAAAAACCTTGACTGCTTTAAAACAAACACTGAAGAATCCTTACCCTACACCCTATAAACCCTACACCCTAAAACCTTCAAAACTAAGAAAACCCTGAACCCTAAACTCTTAAATTCCGTACAACCCCAAACCCTTAAAGTAGCTCATGGTAACCCTAAGTTACGTCACCTCATGGGTAGTTCTCTAAAATAAGTCCTTTTTTAGGTCCCCCAAATAGTACGGCACCCTTATTAAACCCTCAAAGCCTCAACCCCAAACCCTAAATCCTGTTGGTCGATCCATAGGTCGAAAAAGGATCCTTTTAAGGACCCCCTTTAAAGGGATCCTAATTTGGAGAGCTACCCTCATGGCAGCAGACCCCTGCGCTGCGGACGCCGGGCGCCTCCGGCAGAGCCGCGAAGCTCCGAAGTAGGGCTCCTCGCAGCAATCTGTGTCGGGTTGTGGGGCTTTTGGATTTAAGCTTTTGGGAGTTCTTGGTGTGGGTTTTTGTTCGGATGATTCTGGCTTTGGTGGCTTATGGATTGGGGTTCAGGAATTAGGGTTTGGGGTGCTTGGTAGTGGGTTTATGGGGTTTTGGGATTAGGGTTGAAGGTTTTCGGACTACGCAGAGTTTTTTGGGTTTGGTTTTTGGTTTGGGTTTTGGGGTTTTGGGTTTTGGGTTTTGGGTTCTGGTTGGTTTAAGGCTAATAGAGTTTGTTCGAAGCAAGGTGCTCGGGGTTTGCGAGAGGGTTTCGCATGGAATTTCATGCAGTCTGCTCGACATGAGGGGTTCATTGGGGCTTAGTTTAGGGTTAACGTGTAAACCAAAAGATCTATGTGTTCAGGGTTAACCTTACCTATAGCTCCCATGACAGCATATCATGTAGCAGCCTGGTACCTCGAATAAACGACCCACATCTCGCTGGTTATTATCCGATCTACCTGCTGTGGTCCCTAAACCCTAAACTCTCAACCCCAAACCCACAAGAAAATGCCAGCTCGGGTCGCAGTCTCGCACCGAACTCGCAGGAAGGAGGCTGAAGGTTTAGGGGGTTGGGGTGTGGGGTTAGGGGGATACCCGCGCCTTGAAGCTGGGAACCTGAAAACGGCCCCGATGCAAATGTTTCTCAAAAGCTTGAGTACACTGCAGCACGGGGGAGGAAAGATGTACAAAAGTAT
>CAJNDV010004614.1:46577-58720 GCA_905221635.1 Symbiodinium sp. CCMP2456 | reverse complement strand
ACACGCCACCAGGGCGTGGTGTTCTAATGATTTAAGAGAAGATGGCTAAGCTAAACTAAGCCATACAATCTTGAACCCTCATCCCAAGCGACCGAAATCGAATACCGGGGTTAAGCGTTTACCTATAGTCTCCCTTGTAGCTCCTTCTGGGGTTACCTCGTAGGATCCTAAACAAAAACTTATTCATTAAACCAAAAAAAGAACTACAATGGAGACGCTAGGTAGGGACCAGGGCCCTAAAATCTGAAAGCTCTGAACCCTAAAATCTCAAAACCCAGAAGCCTAAGCTCCCGAAAACTCCAGAGCCAACGGGGGCCTCTAGGGATGTAGGGCTTCCAGGGTTCAGTAGGGTCAGGGTTTCAGGATTTCAGCTGTAACCGTAGGGCCTAGGGTTTAGTGCAGAGGGTCCTAAACCCTAAACCCTCATATGGAAGCGTAGGATAGAAAACCAGGCCCGAAACCCTTAAGGACGACACTCTGCAGCCCTAAGCCCAACAAGCCCTCCACAACCCAAAGCTCCTAGGGTTTAGCGTTTAGGGTTCAACTCGAAGTCTTGAAGCTTTTTTGAAGCTTTTGGCGCTCCCAAGCCCTGATCCAATTATTCAAGTCTTTCTGCTTGCCTGCACAACCAGCCTCAGAAGTTTCAGGTTTAGGTCAGGGTCTGTGATTGAGTTTAGGATTTGGGGTTTAGGGTTTAGGGCTTGGAGCTTGAGGGTTAAGGCAACTGGGAAGATCATGCCTTGAATTATTGAACCTAATATAGGTAGTTCTCTAAATTAGTTTCCCTTTTCAGGTCCCCAATAAGTACGGCACCCTCATAAAAGGACTCCAAAAGGGACCCTAATTTAGGGAACTACCCATATAGGGGCCTTAATAACTGATCTGTCTGCATCTTCAGGCCCAGGGTGCCTCCCGGTAGCAAAGACGGCGACCAGCGCATTGCAGGACCCACAGCCTTGCCAGTCTTGTCAGTCATGATGACCCCAAACCCTAAACCCCAAGCCCTAAAGAGCCCTAAACCCTAAACCCTAAGCCCCAAAAGCACTAAACCCTGAATCCATGACACCTTCAAAAGCCCTCAACAGAATGAACCCCCACAACATGCAACATATGAGCAGTAAGGGCACTAGCCTAAACCCTAAACCCTAAACCCTAAACCCTAAACCCTAAACCCTAAACCCTAAACCCAAACCAGCTTTTTGGTTATTGTTCGGGCCCGGGCTGCTCCTCCCACATTCAAGAGAAGGGTAGTTCTCTACATGAGGATCCCTTCAAAAGGCCCTTAGACAGGGATCCTTTTTGAGGGATCGACAGGATTTAGGGTTTGGGGTTGAGGCTTTCAGGGGAGTTCTCTAAACTAGGGTTTTTGTGTAGGGCCCTTGTTCATGAGGGTCCGTGCTATTTTGGGGACACCAAACAGAGGACCTAATTTGGAGAACTACCCAAAACAGCTTTTCAGTGCCAGGAGACGTCTGCAGTGACGGACATAGCCGCCAGACCGAGGCCAGAAACGCTGCGTCGACGATTGCGTTCGACTGCCTTTTAGAGTTTAGGGTTTTGGGTTTAGTTTTTTTGGAAGTCCCCTCTTTTTCACAGCATGCCACAGAAAGGGTTTAGGGTTTAGGAACCATTCGAGGAGCTTCGAGTTCTCCACCAATGCCCTGAATCAGCTTTTCCGAAGGCACTTGGGTCTTGAAAAGACTGGGCACTCACTAAAACATCTGAACAACAACCGTAATGTTGGGATATCCCATGACTAGTCCGCCTGTTTAACAAAGCAACAAGGCCGGGATATCCCAGCCTAAAGTTGATGTGTGGGTGCTGCTTCGGTTCCTGATAGAAGACAAGCAGATGAGGCCAGTCTTGTTCCGTGCCCCCCCCCCCACACACACCCTCGAAACAAACGTCACAACGACATATTCTGAAGGCTGTGCCTGGCATAATAAATTGAATGAAGATGGCATGACACAACATGACACAAAAACAGTCGAATCGAACAAACAACCCTCCAACGCGAAGCACACACCGCCGGACCTCAGCATCTTGAAGCATCTGAGCTTCCGGAAGAGGCCCTCGCCCTGTCTCAGGTGCATGGATACCCGCCGCCAACAAGCTGAAGTATTGAACCGTCAAACCTTAGCCTCTAATGGGTCCCTAAACCCTGAATCCTAAACCCTTCGATCAAGACCCTGCTGAAGAGCGACGAGTCAGAAGGGGCTGGGTTTTTGGCAGAGCTTCTAGTGGCAGTTAGAGAGCTCCGATGAAGGGTGCAAGGCAAGTCGTTGTGGTTGAGGGCATACCTACTGTATTTCCCTCGTTGAAAGGTACCTTGGTTAGTCTGGGTACGGTATACCTCGCCATTACGCCTGAAGAGAAGCCGTACCTATGACGTCTATCGAAGGCATCATCACGCGACACGGCGAAAGTAGGCTTCATATATTGTCGAGGCTGAAAGGGTGCTCCTGCTTCATGCTATACCATAAACCCCGAACCTTAAATCCTACGAGTCTATACTTGCTTGGGTGGTCCTTTGAGGAAGCCCGTGGTTTTAGGCCTTTCAAGTCGCCAACATCTTTCTAAATGTCGCATCAGGGTGAAACCAGTATCACCCTGAGCCCTTAGTAGCCTCAGCAGTTTAATAAAGCGGCCTTCATAATTAGAATACGGTTTGGGCATATTTTATAATATAACTCTAAGAAGGAACCCCCCCGAAGTAGTATTGGTAATTACTCGGCCCCTATAGTAGTTTAGGTTTCGAGGGCTTAGGGTCTCGACTCGGGAGTGTCCTTGTCTACAAACCACTAAGCCCCAAACCCAAAACCCTAAACCCGAAGCCCAAAACCCTAAACCCTGAGCCCAAAAACCTCAACCCTAAACCTTGAGAGCTACTAAACACTCAATGGAGGGCTTGGCGCAAAGTTGCAGGCGTAAGCACCAAAGACTCAGGGCCCTGGTCGATTCCATAATGGTCGTTTGAGGGTTTAGGGTTTAGGGGTTTAGGGTCTGGGGTTTAGGAGAGGTCAGGGGTTTGGGGTTTAGGGTCTGGGGTTTAGGAGGGTTTGGGGGTTTGGGGTTTTGGGGTGGCCACCGTCTACAAACGGTGTGGCATCCGACACAGCGACTAAGCCGCCTGACCATGTGTCGACCGGACAATATGTCAGGGTGAAGTGGGCATCGTTCTTGAGCTCATATGCAAGTTGGGCCTCTTTGAGAAGGTACCTGCTGTAGGTACCCTAAACCCTAAACCCTAAACCGTAGGCGGCTGCTCCGACTGCAGTGTGCTAAGAGCAAAGCCGTGGTCGCACCCCAGCTATTTCAGCCACTGAAGGCTACCGACAACCCTTCCACACCCGTGTTTAGGGTTTGGGGTTTAGGGCTTTGGGTTTGGAGTTTAGGGCTTAAGGTTTTGGATAAAACTCGGCATGCAAAGCCGGACAAGCATCGCGCGAGGTATCCGGCTGGCGCTCTGCGGTATTGAACTTGCCTCTATAGAAATTGGGAGGGTGTGGCTGGATCGCTGTTCCAGTGGAAATAAACCCTATAAACCCTGAAAACCCTATAAACCCTAACCCCTAAACCCTAACCCTAAACCCTATAAACCCTATAAGCCCTAAACCCTATAAACCCTAAACCCCAAAGCCCTAAACCCTAAAGCCCTAAAAAGCCATGAGCTGAAACCTCTCAGTGCCTGGAGCAGTCCAGAGCCTGAGGGCATCTCGAGCGTGGGGAGGCTCAGCTCCTCATGTTCCGGCAGTGGGCGTGTAGCGTTCAGGGTTTAGGGCTTGAGGTTCAGGATTTAGGGTTTAGGGTTTGAGGTTCGGGATTCAGGGTTTAGGATATGAGGTTCAGGGTTTAGGGATTAGGATTTGAAGTTCAGGGTTTAGGGTTTGAGGTTCAGGATTAAGGGTTTGGGATATGAGGTTCAGGGTTTAGGGTTTAGGATTTGAAGTTCAGGGTTTATGGTCCTGCAGGGTTTGGGGTTAGGACTTGAGGTTCAGGGTTCAGAGGCTGGCATACGGGGTTTATGCGGATTTTATGGGGCTTCGCAAGGGTCATACAAGGGTTTCTTTTCGGATTCGTAAAGTTTTGCAGCGTTTCATCAAAGCTTCACAGTTCGCGGTATTGTAGGGTCTTATGAAGGGTTATAAGGACTTCAACGGTTTCAGGTTCATATGTGCAAAAATAGGCTTCATAACGAGGCTTAGCAGAGTCAGGTTAAAGGCTTTAGAGTATAAGGCCTGATTCTGGAAAATAAAGTTTTGGAGGTTTAGGTATGGGGTTCTAATTCTGGGATGTGGGGTCTGATCACAATCGGCATGTTCCAATGGGGCTGTAGCAATGGTTTCGCTCTAGGGCTCAAGGCTTATAAGGCATTGAGGTGCCAGGCTTGCGGTGTTGAGGCAGGGCCCGAGTGCAGGGCCCTAGTGTAGGAGCCTTTATAATCAGAACAGGGTTTTGGGGCCCATTATACTGTAGTGATAGTAAGGAACCCCCCCCAAAATAGCATTATAGTAATGATTTAGGCCACTACATTACCCCTGTAGAACCCTTAGAAGCCTTAGAGGACGCTTGTGGCAATCCCTGTAGAACCGTTCAAAAACGCTGAAAGTCAAACTCTTCGCCGGCCCAAGGAAGCCTGAGAACTGGAGAGGGAAAGGTAGCCATACTTTGGGTTTAGGGTTTAGGGGTTTAGGGTTTAGGGTTTAGGGTCTTGGGGTTTAGGGTTTAGGGGTTTAGGGTTTAGGGGTTAGGGGTTCAGGGTTTAGGGGTTTAGGTTAGGCCTGAGCGCCTTTAGATCTAACATATATTGTACTATTTTGATAGGCTTGTAGGTCGCAGGTAACTAAGATGAACAGCGCCTCGCAAGCGCTTATCCGATCGGTGGTGCCTCCAAGCATTGGCAGCCAGTGGCCAAGAGCAACAGATCGGAGTAGCTTACCTGAGGATTCGATTGGCAGCTCTTGCTGAATCTTGCGTCTAGAAAGAAAAGGGTGCCTTCTTCGATTTTACGCTGCCTTGTCGGCCCTTTTTTCAGAAATGGAAAAACCTGCCAAATCATATCCTAAACCCCGAACAACCCTCAAGCCTGAGAACTATGCCTCCACGACACCTTTTCATAACTATTCTCAAACGCATCAGGTTCCAATTCAGGGTTTCTTCCACTTGAGTGGTCAGGGGCCCCACTCCTTTGCGGAAAGCAAGATGCAGAACAAATAGAACAAAGTTTTGTGGTTGAAAAAACCATAATATAACTGTAGTGTAAAACAATGTAGCCAAAACCTAACCTTCATCGCTTCTGTGTTGCCTCGAACGTGCGATTCACGATCAACGATGGAAGAGACTGCAAATGCTGCCGCAAAGGCACCCTAAACTCTAAACCCAAACCCCAAAGGCCTACTCTCAGCCCTTCTGTCATTAGTGACATAATCAAACCCTTGATACATCTAACCATATATCTTTCCATCATCTATCTGTCTGTCTATCTATTCACCCATATCTATTCATGTCCTTATCTGTATATACATATATATATATATATATATAAGTTATTCTGATCTTTGTGCCGTAAACATACCGGGGCTCCATGTGCTGCAAGTGAAGCCGGAGCCGACGGAGAGTGCGCCTGGGCCGCGGCTGGAGAAGGGTTTGCAGGCCGGGGATATAGAGTTACGGGATTCCGAAGCGGTTTCATACGGATTTAATGCGGTGTGCAAAGAATTCCATACAGACTCGATGGGGTTTCAGAAGGGCTTCAAGGGGCGCTGCTGGCTTTTTATAGGGGTTTCGGGCGGTTAAACTTTCTCGTTCACTGTTGCATACTGTTTGGGAAACACAGCAATCTATCGCAACAGCAACGACAGGGTCAGCAACAGCACACTCATTTCGGTGCCATGCTTCATTATAGAAGTCACTGGCCGCAGCAGCTCGCACACGGCAACTCTCAGACGGACCCTTATGTTCCTAAAATCCTAAACCCAAACCCAAAAGCAATTAGAACCCGTGTAGCAGTTCTTAGAGCAACCCCTGCGGTAACTCTTATCGCATCCCTTGGAGTATCCCTCATAATACCCCCGATAGTATCCCGCGCAGTAGCGCTTCTAGTATCCCTTTATAGCGACCACCTATAGCATCCCTTATAGTATCCCTGACCCTGGGACTACTGTTACTGTACCAACTAAGCCCTAAACCCATAAACCCTAAAAGCCCCTAACCCCGAAAACCCCCAAACCCCTAGACCCCCCAGAACCCCTAAAACCCCCCAAAACTTCAGCACCCCTAAAGCCCCTAAAACCCCCCAAAACCTCAACACCCCTAAAGCCCCTAAACCACCCCAAAACCCTAAACCTCCCAAAACCCCCCAAAGCCCCTAAAAATGCCGAAACCCCCTAAACCCGAGCCCTGTTCCTGGTGTCTTGCAACCCGGTTGCAGCTTCGCGAGGCCGCTGAGCCGGAACTGGGATTGTGATCGCAAAGCCTTCTTTAAGGGCTCCTTGTTAGGGGTTTAGGGTTTCGGTGTTTAGGGGTTGGGGGTTGAGAGGTTTAGGGCTTAAGGGTTGAGGGGCTTTGGGTTGAGAGGTTGAGGGGTTTAGGGGTTTAGGGGTTTAGGGTTTAGGGCTTAGCGTATTTAGGGTTTAGGGGTCCGTTCCTTATGTCAGAGGTTTCCTTTGCGGACTCTATTAGGGGTCACCTTGAGGTCCTTACGTTAAGGGTTCCTTTAAGGGCTCTTTTAAGGGTTCCTTTCAGGGTTCCTTTAAGGGGTCCTTTCGGCGTTCCTTTAGAGGCCCCTTATAGGGTTCCGGCTCCTTTTTTCGGGCTCCTTCCAAGGTTCCGCTAAGGGCTCCAGTCCAGATAAGGGCTCTAGACGGGGTTACAAGCGGATTCTACAAGGGGTTATCGGGTTCCTTTTTTCGGGTACCTTACCTCCAGATTCGTTGATCTACCCTGCAACGCTTGTATGGTTACCTCAACAATCAAGAGACGCAGTAGGTGGGGGTCTTAAGGAATATGGGGGTCTTCAGAAATTGGCTTTTGAGGCTTGCCGAAAGGATCGGGGATCTTAGTAAGCAGAGCTATAATTGGTATACGGGGTAGCTACAGTCATAGTTCTTGAAGTCCTATATGCTCATGGCCCATACTATCTGATGATTGAAGTTGTGCCTTGGGGCCCAAATCGCCGAAATGACAAATCCAAAGTCCTGCACACCTACGCCTTTAGACTGTCGAACTGCCTTTTTGTTGGTTTTGGGATCTGGGGGTTTCTGTCCAATCTCAAGACCCCTGAACCCCCATGAGACCTGTAAAACCCTGCTTTATTACACCATACCCTTCATGGACCCTGGACGTCCTTAACCCCTCAAGCCCGATAAAATCCCTTTAGCCTCGTTGCCAAGACCTTGTGGGGGTTTAGGGTTTAGGGCCCCCAACCCTCGACGAACTCTCTGGGCCCTGACACAGGTCTGATTCACGGGTAGGTCTCGGGCTGAATATAGAGGCCTGAAGAATGAATACTAATGGTACCTGATAGTGCCTGTGTATGTATACCTCAAAAGGACTTGACACTCGAATACAGAGTGCCCTGAGGTATCTTATCGTAAAACTGCACAGGAACTATGAGCTGAGATAACTATTCATGATGAAGGCTCCTATATGCTGCTCGTAACCCTCAATCCCAAACTCTAAACCCTAAACTCTAATTTCTAGGGACCCTGAGCCTACCTGGACCCTAGAAAACCTACCTTCAAAGGACTCGTATGGGAAAATCAATCTAAGGAACCCCAAAGAAAGGTAGGCTATTTGGGGTTGAGGTAAACCCTCAAGGCCCCAGCCCTGGACAGGGTTTAGGGTTTAGGGTTTAGGGTTCAGGGTTTAGGGATTAGGGTTTAGGGTTTAGGGTTTAGGGTTTTGCTCCTGCCGAGTTGCTGGGTCTTCCAGCACCAGCTCCTGCAGGGCTTCACACCATGCTACACTCATGTAAGATAGGATATGGGTAGTTCTCTAAATTAGGGTCGCCTTTTTAGGTCCCCAATATAGTACGGTACCCTTATAAAAAAAAAGTACCCCAAAACGGACCTTAATTTTGAAAACTACCCATATGACCGATAGTACAGTCGTGAAGATTAAGCAACCCAAAACCCAAAGCCCCAAACCCGTAATGAACCGCATAACATTTCGTGTGACCCCCATGTACACAATCCTTCAGGAAATTCAATCGACGCCCTACCCTAAACCGTAAACCCTAAACCCTGTAAACCCTAAAACCCTATAAACCCTAAACCCTATAAACCCTATAAACCCTAAAACCCTAAAGCCCGAACCCTAAACCTCTAAAGCCCTGAACCCCGAACCCCAAAACCCCAAACCCCTGAAGCACAAAAGGCGCCTCGAGATTCCCCGCGACTTGGCCGAAGACTTCGCTGGAGTCCCAGAAGCTGCTCCTCAACTTCGGGGGTTTAGGGTTTAGGGTTTAGGGGGTTTAGGGGTTGAGGGTTCCTAAAAGAATACACAAAAAACAACCATACCAATTTTTAATCATAATACGAAGAGTAGTACTAATGGTAATTATGATGATGATTGTGACAATACTAATAATCTTATCAATACGTAAGGGTTTAGGGACTTGGGGTTTAGAGTTCTTTTGAACGGCATTCTAAGGGGCTCCTGGCAGGGTACAAGAGCTCGACAACTTTGGGTTTTAGGGGTTTAGGGCTTTAAGGGTTTAGGGTTTAGGGTTTAGGGCTTAGAGTTTAGGGCTTAGGGCTTAGGGTGTAGGGTTTAGGGTTTGAGGGTGTAGGGCTTAAGGTCTACAGCTTAGGGCTTAGGGCCTTAGGGTTTCAAGCTGAGGGCTTCCTGGCTCCTCAACAGGCATAGGAGCTCCAGGGCTCTGCAAGAGCCTAAAGCTTAGGGCTGACCTAGGCCCTGGGAAGCCTACGGTGTTAAGGACTGATGTAAGGAAATCAGAATAAGGAACCCTAAAACGGTAGGTTATTTGGGGTTAAGGTAGGGATGTTTTTTTTCGATTTTGTGTCGGGCCCTTCTCCATCCGCAGAGATCGACGATAAGTCATGGAAATTTCGTGGGGGCCAGTGTCCGGGCCTTACGTAGAGTTCAGAGCTTCCGAAAATTCTAGGAGTTCGGTGTCGTTTATCGTTGTCAGGTTCCCGAGAGAAAAGCCCGGCCCCCTTCCTTGCGGGATGTCCTTCAATTAACAACACGGAGCTAAATTATGAGCGGTAGGCACTAGAAATCAATACCGCGACGACTTGTATTGGGTCTGCGCTTAAGTGCGTCTGGGAGCAGGTCTGCCGTGATGCGAAGCTGGCGCAATCCCGGTAGGGCTGCAGGAAGTGCGCAGAGCGGCAAAGCGAAGGGATGCCTTCGGACGTCGGCACGTTACAATAAGGCTTAGGAAAGTTTACTTACTTTTCGGGTATCATGGGGAACTAAAGGTTAACCTTTGGGGTTATATAGGGGTTATATAGGGATTGTACTACCCCAAAAAGGTTAAAGGTTACCTACCCTACTACTAGGTTTAAGGTCAGGGATCTCAGGGTCTTAGAGATGACCTTTGCGACTTTACTACGTGGGATTCACAAAGGGCATCCGATCTTCACGGGCTAGTCTCGCTGCTCCATACGCACCTATGCCTGCAATCTGCTGAACATGGAAGAGATGGCGAATATCCTATCGAGCATTTCCATACTTCTGTAGCTTCTGAATACTTCAACGTCTCAACGTCCTCCAGCTTGTCTGACGGAACCTGCTAAGGGTCTTCTATAGTCCCCGGTTTTTTAGTATGCAGTGGACACGATACTCATCGACAACACCTCGATTGGCGGCTTGGGGAAGACCAAACCCATCCTCTCGGCAATCCTGGCGTTACTGTCCCCGAAATAAGAGCTTCGGGTTTTGGTTTTGGGTTAACAATTCAAGGTCTATAGGACTTAGTGTTGAAAGGTTTATAGGATTTAGGGCTTATGGGCTTGACAAAGTTGATGGTTTCCGGTTTGGAAGCTACCAATCCCGAAAGGCCATTAAATTAAAGACACCATGCCTCCAGATGCTTAACCGGAAATCACCCCGAAACGGATGCCCTAAGCCCGAAACCAGTTAGTCGCTAAATCCCATGATTAAACCTCTTCCCCTCCCCCCCCCCGCCTCCACCCAAAAAAAAACACAAACAAAAAGTGTACACCTAAACTCTAAACCCCAAACCCTGAAAGCCGCTACAAGGTTCAATCTCTCATCCTCTTGAGCTTCGACCTTCCCCCCCAAAAGCCTGCGCTGTCGGAGACAGAGGCCGCGGGCTTTTGGGCAGAGACCTCTGCGAGCCGACATCCGCCAAGCAGACAAAGACGAGTTTCTAGGGGCCTTCATAAGTAGAATAGGGCCTATAGGGTTTAGGGTACGTAATAATCAGAATAGGGTTTTGGGGTATATTAGTGCCTTTGTAACTTGAATAGGGTTTAGGGCTTAGGGTAGGGGCCTTAATAGTTGGAATCGGGTTTAGGGCTTAGGTTTAGGGCATACGAAGACTAGTTTCGGGCTTAGGGTAGGGGCCTTAATAATTAAACAGGGTTTTGGGTACTGTATATTTTAATTCCAGTAAGGAACCCCCCCGCAAAAAAACAAAAAAAAGTATAATTAGGTCATTGTTAAGGCCCCTATATTAGGTTGAGGACTGAGGGTTTAGGGCTTCAGCCAGTATAGGATTTTGGGTTTCCGGCTCAGGGTTTCTGGCAGTTGCCGGTGCAGGGTTCGGGGCTTCTGGTCTAGCGTGCAGTCGCGCTGTGTAGCTTGGGTATAGGTTTTAAGGTTTAGGGTTTAGGGTTGTATTCTGCAGGAAGACAGCAATTTCTTGCGCATACAGCCAGCACGAAGGATAAGAACTGTTGAAGGGGCAGCAATGACATGGGCTGAGAATGGATCAGGGACACGAGGTGCAGCATTCGGGGTGTTGGTATCTCGGCCTTATGGGCCTTCTGACAGTACAACCGCAAAAGCTTGGGACAAGGGGACCATCGAAAGCCTTACGTGGCTTTAGGGTTTAGGGTTTAGCGGTTTAGGGTTTAGGGGTTTGAGGTTTAGGGTTTAGACCCGCACCAACAAGCCAAAGTGGGAGGAAGGTTCAGTCGGCGCAGGTAGAGCGAACCAGCTGCTGACTCAAAGGATGCCAGTAAAGTATGCTCGTGCAGAGATGGGGGGCATGACAGAGAGGTCTAGCTACAGCTGGAATGCGTGGACCTATGGTTTCATGAAGCGGATGAAGCATTTCAACGACAGTGGTCAAGGAACCACCGTCATCTCCGGCCATTGTACCTCCATGAAGTTCCACTCCCTGTGCTTTGAGGCTTCTTGCAGAGGCGGCCAACCCAACCTGTTTCTGGAATCACCCTTATCAGGGGCATCGGGCTGTATGCCATAATCATTGATCATAGGATCCGCGCGTGTGTAGGATCGTTCGGGGCCTTCCTTCAGAGTATCCTTTTTGCATTGGAATAGACTGATTGTGAAGTGCCTTCAATGGAAAACCGTAGCCGCACTGAAACCCAAAACTAGAGGTAGTGAAACAAGCTGCCTTCAACGAAACCCCGATTTGAGGGAGCCTCCAAGTGCCCTTAATCCCAAACCTCGATGCCCATCAAGGCCCCTTGGGCCTTGCAAGAAGGCCATAAAGCCGGCAGCTGTGGACTCTTTGATGATAATGGGCTTCGTCATGTCCTGTCTCCCGAGATTCCTACCATGCCAGCTGCAGGTAAACAATATCCTCTACCTTCTAAGCGTCACAGCATTGCAAAGGGCTCTCCACATCCGCGCAACTGTTAAAACCTTCTCCGGTACGGTGAAACCGACACTCACGAGGTTACGAGGTTCAGTTCCCTCCCCAGTCAAGCCGAAAGAGCCCGAAACGCTGAGAAATGCTGAAGTCTCCGGGGTCCGTTGCGTCCCAGGCGTCTCCGGGACAGCCGCGTCGGCCGCAGCGGCAGCCTGCCAGCTCAGCGGGCGGCACGCCTGGCTCTTCTATATTGTTCTTCAGTTTCGAGGCACTGCATCCCTGTATTTGATCTGCTTTCAGCTTTCAGAGGAGAAAAAGAGAGAGAGAGAGAGAGAGAGTTAGAGATACATATATATATATATACTAGACA
>CAJNDV010004614.1:35608-46477 GCA_905221635.1 Symbiodinium sp. CCMP2456 | reverse complement strand
ATCTGTTTATATATATATATATATAAACACAAACACATGTATGTAGGGTCCCCTCCCCTTTGCCTAGTTGCTGGGGTATCTAAGCCAAGCAAGTTACCAGCAAGCCCACGTCCCCCATGCGCGAATCCTGCAAGCGCTCAAGCCTGCAACCTTTAGGGTTTAGAAAAAAGGCGGCAATCTCTGAAAAATGGAAAAACCACGAAGAGCTCCAAGCTAGTAGAAGTGCTGAGAGCTCTGAACAGAAGCTCATGTCCGTCTGCTCTTGGCTTTAGTGGTAGATTCCGGAAATAAGGAGGCCCCTACTGGCCGGAACCTGTGTCAGGTACCCTATACTGAACTTGGGACCCCAGCAAAAATTGTAATTTTAGCTGTTTCTTAGGGACTATTATAACCAAAGATTATGAATTATCTCTAAATGCCCCTAAATCTGTCGAGGAACAGTCGTCCATGTCATTCGCTTGACAGCCCGGCCAGCCTAACACAAACACGACTTTCACAGATATCATTCTTGAGTAGGACGCCACATGTGGTTGCGGGGCGTGCTGGTTGTTTATTACTAACGCATTGAGATCAGTGCCTGGAGAAAAAGGCTTCTCCCTCAGAGGGTGCAAAAAGATGATCATATTCATCTGGAGCCAATAGACGATAGTGGGCGCTTCCATGGTCGCGGGTGGTAGGTTGGAGCTTTCTGTCAGATCAGCAGCTGGCAGACAGCGCGGGGATGCCCTAAACCCTAAACCTGTCACTTCGAAGCTTCGATGTCCCTGGTACTTCCGCCTGGTGTCCTGAACAAAGGTCCAAGTCGCAGGAGTCACACCAGCAAATGCGGTCTCCGTAGTTGTCGAAGGCTCGGGAGCAGCCACAGACCTCTCTAGGGATCTGGGTTTCAAGTTTCCATGGAAAAAGAGCGTTGTGCCGAAAATGAGGTCTTGGTCATTCATGATCCTTGGTTCAGTTTGCATGTGGGATGAATGCAAGCACACTTACAAGTTGGAGCCTTCAAGTGGTCAAAAGCAAAGTGTCCAGAACCGGACAAGGACTCTCTGCGATTCAAAAACCTCCACAATTGAGTAGAATGAGCCCTCGACACTGGGCGATTTCGCTTGCACCGAACCGCTTGTATTGCATCCAAAATTGTCAGGTTTCCTTGTGTGCCGATGTTCTTACACTTCAGGATTCATCGGATGCCATCAACGGGCGAACAATCTGTGAACCATCAAAATGGCAGGAGGATCAAAGACATATCATTCTGAGAGCAGCGCCTTCTGCTGAGCTGTCTGTTGTTTCGATCACGGTGCAGCAAAAATGAGCTTTTGTCAGATTTCTGCAGGCCCGATACTTACGTACAATGTAGCATGTAGTACTTGCTCAAAATCTAAGCTTTCCTCCTTGTCCAGCTCAGCCGCTAAATCCCAAGTGAACCAGATATTTCTGGCAGTAGCACACTCTGCAATTTTCCCCTGTGTTGGTAAGTACAAAGTACAAACGGCTCAGCCCGAAAAGTGGTTGGCAAGAAGATTCCAAAGCCCGAGAGTCAGTAAGGGGTTTAGGGTTTAGGGTTTAGCCCTAAACCCTAAACCCTAAACGAGAGCCTTGCAAGGGCCGTGCCGTGGTCGCCAACAACCTTCCCAGCAGGAGTCGCACCAGCAGTGGCCTTCGGCACATTGGCTTATTTGGAGGGTCGGGAGACTTAGGAAGTAGGTAATAAGTAGACTTATAAGTACCGTAAAAGGGACCCTGATTGGGATTCTAGTACTTATAAGTCTATAAAATGACCATTTACTAAGTCCCCCTACCCTCCAAGTAGGGGTGCCCAATGCACTACAGAGGACACACCAGGGTCTGCATCCCAAAACCCCTAATGCACAAACTCTGAAACCTCTGACCTCATATCATCTCCACCAAAACACCGAAGTAAGCTGCTGTGATGCAGAGTTGCAATGCAGCCCTGAAGTCGAGTATATAGTAGACATTGTTGGGGCATCATGTACTACAAGTACAAAGTAGATGGGGAATGAAATTTAGAGCTTACGAAGGTGTCTCTGGTGAGCGGTTAATCCTCTATGCTCCGACATACTGAGTTGCAAACCCGAGCAAGCACCTGAAAAGCCTCTGAACTGGGGAGTCGAAGAGTCAAAGGCGGTAAGGTAACGAGCACAAGTCAACTTTCACCAACTTGCCAGACGTGCCGCCCATATGAGTGTTTGAGTTTGTTGACCCCTGTTTCCCTGAACCCTAAACCCTAAACTGCTGCACCATCTCCTGGGCATGTTTATCTCGTTGCTCTTTGATAATATAGGACGTTATGAGGGCTCTTACTTTACTATGAATCCTTCTGCCAGGGTTTCTTAATAAGGTTCCTACATTAGTCCCAGATGAACACCTGCAATGAGGACACGCAGATATCTCGGGTGACTCTGGTTGAAACCATGGGCCCCTAGTATGGGCCCTTAACCCTGGGACCCTTATATACCTACTATATACCCTACATGTACCCTTAAGTGACCCTAGAACCCCCCTAAGGGCCCATGTTAGGGGCCCATACTTCTAACCTTGGAGTGACAATCGTGGCAGTACACACACTGACTTTTGTCCTTCGTCCTGCGATGACCAAGGCTTTGGAAAGCCAAACCTCCCCTCGCCCCCAAAGCCCAAAGCGCATAGTCCGAAAGGGTTTAGGGATTAGGGGCTTTTCGTGCTTGATCACTGTAATCCCTATACGCTACACCCTGAAAGAGTACGTGGTGAAGGTTGTGCCGGGAAGCGCTCTCCGAAGGCGTCGAAGCGGCGCGTGCATCCACAACGTTCGCAAAGCACAACTTTCCTTGCAAGGTTTGGGGTTGAGGGTTTAAAGGGCTCCAGGCTTGGGACAACTATGCTTACCCATGCTAGCAAGAATGGCAATGCGACAAAGAGTAGTGAGTAACACGTACTAGCACCACCCATAGTCCTGACCACAACTACCGCCGTCTTCCATATCACCATCAACATCATCATCACCACCATCACCAGCACCGTCACCACATCATGTCTCCTTCACTACGAGTAGTGTGAGGAGCCACGCTTGCAACCACAACTACATTCCTTGCTCGGGTTGTAAGCATGTGCTTGTCGGCCATCCACAACGGTGGGACCAAGTGCCGTGACCAAGTCAAGCATGACGAACTGTAGAGGCATGGGCATGGCTCTGCAGCTTTTCGTGCAGATGAAACTCATATACTACAGAGGCCTTCATAATTAGAATGGGGTTTTTGGGGCCCATTCTACTATGGTTATAATAAGGAACCCCCAAAATAGTATAGGTACTTATTTAGCGCTTTAGGCCCCTATATTACATGTAGATGTGCAGGCGAGCTACCGAGGACCACAGGGCAGCTGTCGCCTTGCTTCGCTCATCGGATGGGCTCAGGGTTTAGGGTTTAGGGTTTAGGGTTCAGGGCTTAGGGTTTAGAGTTTAGGGTTTAGGGAGTTTAGGGTTTAGGGTTTATAGGGTTTAGGGTTTAGGGCTTGGGTTTCTGGGGCCGTCTTGCGACGTACAGGGCTGGTAGCACGTTCTGGGTTTTGGCGTTCTAGCTATGGCGCCCCTCGCCTCTGTAGGGACCTTCAGTCCCGGAGTTCGCAGCCACTCCTTCGGTGAATGACATTGGCAGTGCCCAGATGTACATATACATGTGTGTATATATATATATACAAAGAACTTATAAGTCTGTATGTGTATATATATGTATACAAACACATGTATTTGTATGTGTATATATATATATATGTATACATATTTATATATTGCGTAACTTGTAAGTGTACAGAAACCTTGATACACACACATGTACAGAGAATGCCTTTCGAAGACAGGATACCAAAGCACGCCCTCACTTCTAGGCTTCTAGGTTTAAGACCCCACGTAGCTCGACATCCTAATCATTCGATGTCTACGGCAACATGTGCCCAAATGGTATATACTTGGGACCAAAAATACGAATATAGGAACTAATTACTTTAAGGCCAAAGCATACCCTGCAGTGCCAACTGTAACAACGATAATCGCGCAGGTTTTTGTCATTCTGTTTATCTAACCCCAGGTAAGAACTCCTATGTGCTTCGCCTTTGGGCACGCTTTGCCAAAGGAACGCGAAGCTCCACAAGCAAGAGCGGAGTGACAGTAATTGCCAATACAACAGGGGCTCCAAAAAATAATCAACTACGGCCAAGCAGATCATACTAGCTCACGGCGGTGTCCAGTAAAAGTCCAATATGCGTGGAAGAGTGACCCTAAACCGTCCACCCGAAATCCTAAACCTGAACTTATAACACCCAAAATACATCGACCGCAAATCGCAGGAACCATGCAGACTGGCGGCAGCCCCCTGGAGAGAGCCGGAATTGCGATGTCGTTGGAGAGAAAACCTTAGTACTCAATATAAGCGCCTGTATAAGGTTGCTTTAAGGGTTCCTTATATTTAAGAGTTACTGACAGATCTGCGGCACTTAAAGGACAGCATGCTAGGGGGTCAGGCTTTGGTATAGCGGAGCGGCTTGCAAGTTGTAATTCTGCCTTGGGTTTGGCATGCAACACGCGCCCACACGCCTGACGACAGGATCACGGCACTGGCGAGAACAGTATTCACAATGTCTATGGAGCCAATGTACTGGATTCTGCAACCAACATAAGTCGGGAGGACAGGGGCGCAGCTACAAAGCAGGCGGTTTAGCGGAGCGGGTGCGGTGCACCAAGACAGGAGTGCGTGCCTGCCACACTCGTCATGCACCTCGCGGCCTCACGAACCAAACCCGGTTCCGCTGAACGCAGGACCGCAACAGGGTCACTACGATGTTTGGAGCATTACACCCTACTGTAGAGGCTGCAACCCTAAAGCTCTCAGATATCAACCAAAGAAGCGGCGCCAAGATTGGGACGTCATCGCCAGAGCTGCAAGGGTCTTGGCTGGTAGCAGCTCCACCGCGCACTGGACTACCTCTTAAGAATGCTTGTGCCCCAGGAGCATCTCTAATAAGAATAGGGTTTGGGGGTATGTCATTATACTATACATGCATAGGGATAAGGCACTGGTTCTGCTATAGTTCAGGAAACTCGGGCCCCTGTTACATATGCAGATGCATACATAATATATATACACACACACTCACAAACTGCTCATACAAAAGTGGTGCTAGTTTGTCAGCGCCACCTGAAAGGATTCAGGGTACCACGTCTTTACACTGTCGCACCGAGTGTATGCTAGTATTCCTGAGTCCTGCTTGTACTCTTCAGTGTTTTCTACAGTCAAACACCGCCATCCTGCAGCAGCAGGCACTGCATGCGGGGCAGCATGTCTTTCTTACTTGTCAGTCGTGGTTGAAAATTCTTTCCACCTCGCACTCAGCCAGTGCGCTGACTCGATGCGGCTCGTCCAGGCTTCCACCCCAGCAGTGCTTTCATGCAACTTCCTGAAACGGCCTGCTACCAGTATGCACAGCATACGGGCCGATCATGCACCTGCGATGGTGAATACCATCCTCGTCGAAGATCCGAGAACTAAATACAATGGTCCGATCGACAATCCATGAGTCTCCACAACCCAAGAATAAAACAAGGTATTGCTAATAAATGGCTTCTTGGGTGTATATTGGGGCTTACATTAGATTCGTAAAACATATAAAAAACTGAATTCGAGGGACAACGAAGTGCTAATGTCCCAATGCATTGGCTCGATCGGTCCTGGGTCGATCTTCCCTGTGTCTCTGGGCTTTTGGGGTTTAGGGGTTCAGGGTTTTGGGGTTTAGGGTTTAGGGCTTAGATGTCCGGAGTTCGCTAGGGTGAAGTTGGAGTGCACCGAAGTACTCTGCACATGGATCTTTCATGGCTTCTGCCGTTTTGTTCTTGGGGAGCGGCGGGGCGATCGGCGCCTACCTACATTTCCCAAAAAAAAGGGTCCCGTTTCAGTCAGTGGGTTTGCAGAACCGCATGTCTAAGGTTGCTAGGCTTGCAAGGTCAAGCTGCATGCTGCGGGAAGGACTCGTGCGGAGAACGTCCCAGCAGCGCTGCCGCAGGGGCCCTGCGGAACACCGCATAGGCGAACAGCCTCGACACAGCCATCTGCAGTCGGGATCAGGGTCTCGGTTTCGTGAGTGCGAGGTTATGAGCCGCGTTCAAACCGCATACATGCACCCAGGGTTAGTGGTCCCAGTCATCGTAGAAGTTAGTGGGAACGAAGAAGGAAACAAAGAGACGGTTGAACCCTAAACCCTAAACCCCTAAACCCTAAACCCCTAAACCCTAAACCCTAAACCCCTATATGAAGCCACGTGACAGCTCAAACATAGTCCCAAGCATGACGGCCATGCTCTTAGGGCGCGGTTCCGACAATTCAGGTCGGGAGTTCTGGAGAACATCAACTCCCCAAGGATTTAGGGTTTAGGGTGTAGGGTTTTCTTCAGTTTTTTCGTTTTAAAGTTGGGTTGACGGTTTGGGGTTTAGGGTGTCGGGTTTCTCAGCTCTTTGTGTTTACAGTTGGGTTGATGGTTTTGGGTTGGCTCCCACGACCATGATGATTGGTGCTGAAACTCGTGGCATGGAGAAACTCATGCTTCCCCTTTCTAGCTTCTACCTCCCTAAACCCCAAGCCCTAAACCCTAAACCACCCTAAACCCCCAAACCCTAAACCCTAAACCCTGAACCCTAAACACTAAAGCCCCTAAACCCTAAACCCTGGACCCTAAAACCCTAAAGCCCTAGATACACCTTAAACCCGAAGGCACTGAAGACAGACTTGCCTGAGGATCTTCTCCAGCTGCTGCGGCTGATTGGGTCCGAGTCCTGCGGGGCTTTCCGGCTCTTCTGTACCCAGAGGCTACATATATACTACCATTATGGCATTAGGTCCCCAAAACCATAATAATAGGGATGGTCTTTCGGGATCGAATTCCATAATGCTACTGTATATGGACCCTCTTGGTTATGATCCCTTCATGACTAAAACGTCCAGGGTTGAAGAGTTTACGGACTACCCTAAGGGTCCAAAAGACCCAGTTAGTAGGTATTTGGGGTATGGATGGTAGTTTTGTAGCTTAGCCTTTTGGAAAGTATATGAGCAATTATTCGGCACTTGGACACTTAGGGCTAAGTCTATGTTTCGACAGGAAACAATGTAGAACAGTTAGAACAGCCCCTGTGTACTTCCAACTCGTGAACATACCTGCTAGGCAGTAGGCGTCTAGGCACAAGTCCTACGTGGATAGGCTTCACGATTTGGGCTTAGGGGATCAGGAGACCCTACCGCAGGATGAGTTGTAGAATAATTTAAAAGACAATTTGTAAGATTGTAAGATAGACCACTACATCGAGCATGTCTCTGAGCGGGGCCGTAGCAAGGGGGCGAGTGACAAGAACAATGCGAACCTGCTTACACTGAGTCCCTTGATCCCCCGAATACCACTAACCCTCGAACCGTCTCGTTTTCTGTTCCCTAAACCCAGAACCCCTGAATGCTAAATACTAAGCCCAGCGTTTTTTTTGGTATTTAGGGGTGCTGGATTAGGGTTTAGGGTTTGGGGTGTAGGACTTAGGTTCAAGGAATTGAAGTTCAGCTACTAGGGATCATGGTTTCCTTACTATGGCAACTTTAACAAGCACCCAGCTTCGCCCTCAAGACCCTAAACCCCCTAACACATACCCGCGTAAACATGTAAACCCCCCAAATCCACCCAGAACCCCTAGCCCCCAAACCGAAAAAACTTGAACCCTAAACCCCAAAGCCTATACCCTAAACCCTAAACCCCAAAGCCTATACCCTAAAACCCCCTGTCCTGGGGGATGCCCCGGTGGTGTGTTCCGAGGCAAGTCGCGCAGGAGGCCGCGGCTGGCAACGGTCAGGCCTCAGAAATGGTGGCTTTGGAGTAATCATGCATAATAGCAATAATAATAGTAGTAATAATAATAATGATAGTAATATACTAAGAATGAGTAGTCAGAATCGAAATATAACAAGTAAAATCACAAGAATAGTAAGAATGAAGGACTGGAAGTACCCTAAACCCTATAGACCCTAAACCCTTAGGTAGATTATAAAAAGAACCATAAGAGTGCAGCCTGGAGGGGGTTGAGGGCTTAGGACAGTAACCCGAGGGGTTTCTGGATCGAGGCTTTTTGGGATTGATGTAAGGCCCTGAGGATTTTGCGGAATAGGGTTTTGGGTTCCTTGATAGTATAATTACAATAAGGAGCCCTTAGGAATAGTAACGACAATTATCTAAGGCTTCTTTATTACAAGTCTGGGGGGTCTACGGAGGTTTGGGGTTCATGGGATTCTGGGGTGCAGGGTTTTGGGGTTTGGGCGTTGCGGGCTTGGACGTTTCGGTTTTAGGATTTAGGAGGTTTAGTTTTCAGGCTGTTGCAGGGTTAAGTCGAGATTCGGGGCTTACGTTTTGGGGGCTGTCGGGCTGCGGCAAGGAGTTTTGCAGCGAGAATCGTGTCATCTTTCGAAGGCTCCGAGTACCTCATGATCTTACACTCCCTCAAATGTTCACCAAAAATCCAAAACAAGAGTGCCTGATTCTTGGGTCCTCTGGACCCTTGGGGTACAGAGCCAGGCAAGGCTCCTTCGAGGTAAGGTTCCTTGGATTGTTCTCCAAATTCATTAGGGGCCGCCTTTGCTAATGGGGCTTAGGGCTTAGACTCTAGAGGGGTTTAGGTTCAGGTTTAGGAGTTTGGGATTTAGGGTTCACGGCTTCGGGTTCAGAGACCCAAACTTGATAAGAGTGACGGTGGAACACGAAAAGGTACACTGCAAGTACTTCGAAGGAAAACATCGCATGCGAATTGTCGATTACAAGGCCAGATTCGCAGCGAGGCAACATTCGTCGTCAGACATTGGAGAACTAAAAAACCTGTGAATCAATTGTAGAAACCCTTCTAGCGACTCTAACGTCATAGCCCCCTACCCTCAGCCGCCGACCGGACTGTGCGAAGCGCGACAAGAGTTCGCAGGTGGACACCGGGTGCTCGCGATGTGTCCTGTGCAATGATAGCCTAAACCCTAAACCCTAGACCCTAAACCGGTGCTTCGGGTATTCTTTATGGGGCTTCGGGTTTAGGGTTCCTGGCTCTTGCGGCATATCATAAGGGAGCTTCATCTGCGGAAGAGCTGCAAACCCCTGAAATGAAGTGCCAACCCTCAAAACACGACAGACCAAGCCCTGACATCGGTTTAGGGTTTAGGGTTTATAGGGTTTAGGGTTTAGGTTTATTTGGGGGTTTAGGGCCCTAACATCAGGATGCAGGCTAGAGGCTGATGCAGATCAAAGGAAGCCAGATGGGTAGTTGTCAAAATTATGGTCCCTTTTGGGGTACCCTAAATAATAGGTGCCCTATTATAATAAGGACCCAAAAAGGGACCATAAATTTTGACAACCACCCAGATTGAAGCTGTAACTCAAAGGGGCTTCGGACGCGGAAACCCCTCCACTCTCCAAACCTTCAGGGACGAGTTCGTCCTGCACCCTCAACCCTGTCACCCTAAACCCTGAAACTTCTACTCAAAAGCCCTAAACACTACATAAAAACCCTGTAACCCTAAACCCTAAAACTTCTACTCAAAAGCCCTAAACACTATATAAACACCCAGTAACCCTAAACCTTCTACTCAAAAGCCCTAAACACTATATTAATATAAACCTCGGCGTCCTGCCGATGGTGCCCACGAAGACATCCAGAGTGCCATCGTCCCGAGGAGTCACCGAGAAGGTCACGGTGTTTTGCGGCCCCTCCTCGAGGACCATGGTCTGCAGCCTGGTTTAGGACTTTCTTCTGAGGTTTTTGTAGGGTTTATATAGGGTTTATTTAGGACTTCCTTCTGAGGTCTTTGTAGGGTTTATATAGGGTTTATGTGGTTTTACGAGGTGTATATAGGGGTTGTAGGGTTTATAGGCTTATGGAGCGCTTCTAGTGCTTAAGGTTTAGGGTCTTGGGTTACACGGGCTTATAAGGTTTTAGCGACGTTTAAGGCGTGTAGGTCAGCCGGCCTGGCGCAGTTTTGGACCGGGTTGGGCTTCGAAGGGCCCCTCGTGAGTTGATAAGCCCAGAGACTCCAATATCCTTTAATTAAGGAATATACCTTAAATCATACTAGGGATCCTACTATCGTTTAAGGTATATATTCCTTAATTAAGGGATATTGGAGTCTCTGGGAGATTGTAAGGAGTCCTTGATAGGGGTCTCTTCGAGTTTCTCTTGGGGGCCTCGAGCCTGGGTTAAAGTGGTATTATGTCTACCCATAGGCCCATAGTAGTTCCTTTAGGGGGTTCATATTTAGAATCCTATTAGGTAATCCCAGAAGGGAACTACTATGGGGCCTATGGGTAGGGTTAAGGCCGTACCACTGGAGCTGCAAGAACGAATACCTCTCGAGCCCCTGCATTGCAAGCTACTTAGATACTTGCTTGCAGACATCGAGGACTAAGTTTATGACTGCGGTGGAAACTGGGGGCTTAGGATTTAGGGTCAGAAACCGGACGACGGCAGTTTGTCAGGACCTGGATAAGCTCCAGCTCTGTGGAGACGAGCCTCAACTAGGTAGGGGTTTAGGGGTGTAGGGATTTAGGGTTTAGGGGCTAGGCTAGTACCTAGGCACCTAAGCAAGACCTGTAAGATTCCTTCATCCCTGTCGGCACCTCCCGTCATCGGAGCGATCCAACATGTCGCTGTCCATGTACGTCACCTGAGCTGCTCAGCGGACACCATCGGAAGACTCGTTTTCGGATCCCTGGCTGTAGCGTTACTCTATACCCTCAACATTCCTAAAACCGAACCCCTAAACATCCCTAAACCTTTATAACCCCCAAAATCCCCAATCCCTAAACCCTCAACATCCCTAA
>CAJNDV010004614.1:11678-29004 GCA_905221635.1 Symbiodinium sp. CCMP2456 | reverse complement strand
AACCCTCAACCCTGAGCCCTAAGCCCTAAACCCTAAACCCTAAACCCTAAATCCTAAACCCTAAATCCTAAACCCTAAACCCTAAATCCTAAACCCTAAGCCCTCTTTGGAAGCATCGAAGGGTCTGGTCCCGGCCTCGCAGAGCGCCCGCAGCTGAGGTCCGGTGCGGAGGTCGTCTGGAACAGGGCTGTAGTACCTGGGAAAAAAAGGAGCATAGTAGAGCATAATGGTATAGTATAGTATAGTATAGTATAGTATAGTATAGTATAGTATAGTAAAGCAAATACGATAGTAGAGTATAGTAGAGCAAAATACTATAGCATACTATAGTATTGTCTGGTATACTATAGTATGGTATAGTATAGTATGGTATAGTATGGTATAGTATGGTACAGTAAAGTAAGAAGAATATAGTGTAGAAGAAAAAAATAGTATAGTAAAAGAAAATTATAGCATGGGAGTGGTATAGGACTAGCTCCTCAGGATTCGCTATTTTGCCTTCCATATGTAACTGAAAAGATAGGCTTGGCGGGGCTAAGGTGCGGAGAGCAGGGGGTTTGGGCTTGAAGAGTTTAGGGTTTCGGGCAGGCTTCCGTGTTGTAAAGCTTCAGGGCTGGACCATGACACGCGCAGATCATTGGCAACTGCGTATCAGTTTAGGTCTGTGGGCCCTCAGGGTTCAGGCGATACCCTTCTCTGAGCCTACACCCTAGACCCTAAACCCCAAGCCGAGCCAACGAGGCGAAGCTAATATGGGGCCCTTAATAATCAGACTAGGGTTTTTAAGTTTTAGTGGGGGGGTTCCTTATTATAATTCTAGTAAAATATACCCCCAAACCCTATTCTAATTATCAAGGCCCCTATATTAGCTCTGAGCCGGCGGCTCTACTTCTTTTCTGGGCAAGCTCCGGCACGATGCCACCAAGTCCTCGCAGGATGGAGGAGAAGGCCCCCATAGGGCTTGCAGTATAGGGGCCTCAGTAGTTGGAATAGGGCTATGGGGGGTACATTCTACTCTGGTAATAGAACCAAGAAACAATGCAGCTAATTTTTGTAGGCCTCAACACTACATGAGGTGTCGGGCTTCCGTGGGCTTCAGTAGCCTTTGACAGAAGCCAGGAACAGTCCCTCCTAATTTTCCCACCCTCAACTACCCTCCGCAGCTGTGTGAATGAAAAACTTGGACCAGAGTGACCAGATTAACACAACTCGGAGCTCAAACTCCTCTATGCGATATGGTGGAGCTAAAAACATGAAGGTTTACGTGAAGAGGCCGCCAGAAGGAGCAAGAGCATCATCAGCAGCAGGAGTAAAGTCACAGTAGTAGCAGTAGCAGTAGCCATCAGTGGCAGTAGTCGTCGTCGTTGTAGTAGTGGTGATACCAGTAGGCCCATGCTCAGTCCTCCGGGGTGATGGGTGATTTCGCCAGCTCGAGGATGGAGGAAATGGTCTCAGAAGTGTTCGCATGCACCTGAAGCTGTTGGGACTCAACTTGTCCTGCCAAGAAGGGAAACCCAACAGTTGGCATGAACTCTTCAAGAAGCAAGCCAACCCTAAACCTGAACCCTCAACCCTAAACCCCTAAACCCCTCAACTCTAAACGCTAAACCCTGAACCGCCTGAACCTGAAACCCTCAACCTTCAACCCCAGATGGCCCAAAAACCCTAAACGCTATGAACCCCATAAGTCCTGAACCCCCAACACCTCAAACCCCTAAACCCCATAAACCCCTAAACCCCCAACCTCATAAACCCCCAACCCCATAAACCCCCTAAGCCCCAGATCCTAAACCCTAATCCCTAAACCCTACATCCTAAACCCTAAAACCTAATCCCTAAATCCTAACCCCTAAACCCTAAACCCTAAATCCTAAACCCTAAACCCTAAATCCTAAATCCTAAACCCTAAACCCTAAGCCCTAAACCCTATAAACCCTAAACCCCTGGGAAGCTTCGCCCCCAGGTCTGGGGCCTTGTCGGCCCGCAAGCGCTGGAAGATCCACTGGCCGCCTCTCAGCTTCCGGTTCAAGGGTTTAGGGGTTTAGGGGTGGAGAGTTTAGGGTTTAGGGTTTAGGGTTTAGGGTTTAAGGTTTAGGGTTTAGGTGTTTTTTTTTTTAAGTGCACTTGGGTTTAGGGTTTAGGCTTCGCTGCCCCATTTCCGGGGTTTTAAAAGCGGGCGTATGGGGTCCACACAAGGGGGTTCTCTAAGCAGGGCTTATGGGGCTTAGGGTTTAGGGGCGGAGAGTTTAGGGGTTTAGGGTTTAAGGGTTTAGGGTTTAGGGTTTAGGGGTGGAGGGTTTAGGGTTTAGGTTCTGTTTGGGTGACCTACCGGTTCTACGGGGTGCTGTAAGAGTGTCTATGAGGCTTCGGATGTTCCTTTAGGGCTCGACGGCTTGGGGATTTTTGCAGGTCTGGGGCTTTGCCGATTCAGGGCTGCAGGGCTGTCGGGCCTTGGAGCCACCGGGGCTTCGGTTTAGGGCTCTTGGTATTTCAGGAAAGGGTTAGGGTTTAGGTTTAAGGTTTAGGGTTTAGGGTTTAGGGTGTATCGGTCCATGCAGGTTGTTGAGTTTAGGGTATTTGTCATGTAAGTTGGGTTTGGATTGAGGCATAGGCTTTTCCAGGAAAGCCATGGTCTGTCGGGAATATCCCTTGTTTAGCGCTTTTGAGGCTTCTGATTTTCGCATGCTCTCCAGATGTCCCTGGCTGCTTTGCAAACCCCTTCGTCGCACTGTTGACAATCTCAAGAAGAAACGGCAACCGCGAGAAACATCAGAGTAGCAACAGTACTGATTCTGATGACAACCGTACAAAGAGGACCTTCAAAAGAATGTAGATTCATGCCCTCGCCCTCGGCTGATTGATAAGCCTTGTACCAGGAGCAGACTAACGAGTACCGGAAGAATAAGGACAGGGGGGTTCATTAATCAGGGCCATACCCTGCACCCAGAAACCCTAGCCCATATGACTCATCATGCCATCACGGAAGCCAACCCCCAACCCTAAACCCTAAACCCTAACCCCCTAAACCCCAAACCCCTGAACCCTGCAACCCCCCAACCCTAAACCCCAAACCCCAAACCCTATCGAGACCCAGACTCCACACTTTCCATGGCAAAAACAACCGCGCAAACCCTAAATCCTAAGTAGCCTTTAAGTAGGAACCTGCTTAAGAAACCCTGGCCCTATAACCCCAATATCCTCGGGTTCATATTAAGAACCCTAAATCCCTAAACCCTAAACCCTACAGGAAGGCCCAGGGCTTCTTAATCAGGCTCCGATAGTATGATAAACCACTGTGATCCTGCCTTGAAGAGTAAATTCAGCGATGGCTTCCCAGGAGAGCAGGCAGTCGTCCACGGCACCCTGGGCCCAGGCTCAAGCTTAGGCTAAACCCTGGGGTTTAGGGCTCTTTAGGGACCAATACAGGGACTTCATAGACAGAACAAAGCTTTCGGGATTGTAATACAATCGTAACATGCAAACGATAGGGGCAGACTTTTAGGGCTTGCATAGGTATCAGGAAGCATGCCAAACACTGAGAAACTCACCCAGCACGAATGCTGCAAAACCTGCGAAATCCAAAAACGCTGACAGCCAACATCCAAACAAAACATGACGCACCAGCCTCCGATCCCTGAAAAGAAACCCAAAGTAGCACCATGACTTTCCCCTAGAGGAACAACTCCAGAGGGTCCATATATACTGCCATTATGGACTTAGATCCCAAAAGGCCACCCTATCATGGTCTTGAGGCCCTCATTCCGTAATGGTAGTATATGTGGACCCTCTTGGATCCTAAAAACCACGAATGCCGGTAAAAAAAACAAACTATAAACCCTACACTATGAACCCTCTAAGCAGGTAACCCCAACCCTAACAACTTCGCTCGGAAAAAAAGAAGCTAAAACACACACACACACACACAAAAGAGCAGCCCCCCAACTCCGACCTCAGGAAGGACACACATGGCCGGTACCGAGGCTTCCTCCTGAGCTGCGGAAGCGAAAGCTTTGCAGGGCTTTGGGGGCTTTGGGGGGCTTGGGGATCTAGGGGTTTCAGGGGTTTCAGGAGTTTCAGGGGTTCCAGGAGTTTCAGGGGTTTCAGGGGTTTCAGGAGTTTCAGGGTTTCGGGTTTGGGGCTTTAGGCTTCCGTGTTCCTTTTGGGTATACCCCATAAGGATTCGAAGGTACCCTTGGCAACCCGTGCCTTAAAGTAGCTTAAAAGTACCCCTTGTGGTGCCCCTCCAGCAACCGCCCAGAAACTACCTGTAGTATCCATTGTAGTTCCTTTTTTGGTTTAACCAATGATGTATTAAGGACTTTATAAGGCATCCCCAAGAAGGAACTACAATGGAGACTGTAGGTAGACATTGAATGTCTTGTGGAATGGCGAAGACCGTACAACTCAGCAACAACACTGGCAGTCATAAACCCTGTATAGAAAAGCCTCCAGACACTATAAACTTCTATAAACCCTATAAGCTCAAACAAAAACCCAAACCCTCAATCCCAACCCAACCCTCCTCGCTCCGAGAGCTCCATCATCTACAAATGCCTGATTTGCTCGTGATCTGAGCCCGAGTCTAACTTCTTGCTTGAGTTTAGGGTTTAGGGTTTAGGGTTTAGGGTGCGTCCAGTTCGGATACTTCCGGGTGAGCTTGCGTGAGGTTGCTGAAGGCATATTATATCATAATCGGAGCACTAAGGAATGTCCTTGCGAATTATTAGGCAGACCCAAATATCATACTACCGTCATAAATGCAACCCTTAAGGAATGCCATAAATACAGTGTTACTAACTAGTCGGCAAGGCAAAGTATACTACAAACTCATCATCGGCACTATAAGGAATACTGTTATAGACTATTATTACCAATCAGTCAGCAGACCCCTGTAATATGCACCCAAAACACTAAATCCATAACCCAAAATCCTAAACCCAAAACCCTAAACCCATAACCCAAAATCCTAAACCCAAAACCCTAAACCCGAAACCCTAAACCCTTATATACACCTATATTACAACAAGCCAGGTGCATGTGTGGTGGGGGCCTTTGGCTCGAAGGCGACGTGCTCCTGGCGGCTGGGGCACCAGACCTGGTAGGTTGAGGGTTTATGGTGTTTAGGGGTTACAGGGTTTAGGGTTTATAGGGGTTATAGGGTTTAGGGTTTATAGGGTCTGGGGTTTATAGGGTTTCTGGGGGTTTAGGCCCGTTTAGGGCTTTCGGTTTAAGGCGCTTGAGCCCTTTAGGCTTTGAGGTTTTTGGGCTTCGGGACAACAAGGAGTGCAGGGGATGAGACCAAACGAAGAAGCTCTGGGAAACAGGGGTTCGGGGTGTGCAGGTTGGGGTTCCTCACAACATTCCCATGTGACTGACGAACACCGTTTAGGGTTTAGGGTTTACGGGTTTAGGGTTCTCTTCGACCCGGTGCTTTTGTTCAATTTCTGAGTGCTTGTGCTGATGTTACGATTGTCGACACTGCGTTCGAGTCTGATAAGACTCAGACCACGCAGTGTGTTCATGTGGTGCTTCACGTTGTCTGGCCACGTGTCCGGCTATACCTACTCCACATCCCTGCTATCCAAAATTGCACCGCCCTAATTTTAGACTAACCCCTCATCCGTTCTTAGTTAATGAGCCGGAACCTAGGCCCATAAAGTTGAGGGTTTGAGGGAGTTGAGGCAGACAGAAGGCCTGCAGCGGCAAGGGTGTCGCCGTACTGCCCGATGTACTGCCAGGGCGCCTTGCAGGGCTGTTGAGTTCATGAGATCTTGTTCTTGGAGGTTCATGGGTACTCATAAGCGGGGTTATAAGTAAGGTAACGATAGTTATATCTCATATCAGGGGACTTATAACCCCCCTTATAACTACCCATGATCCCCCAAGTTTGGCAGCATGCTGCGGGGCCAAGGTTGCGATGTGTGTGCTCTACGATACGATGTGAAACAGGATTGTCATGCATCATTCGCCAGTTTGCAAGGCCCCAACTCCAAAACACCACATCCAAGAAACCCCAAACCAAACGACAGATACCAAAACCCCTACACCCGGGACCCCAAACCCCGTCAAACCCCCACCCAGAAAACATAAATCTTGAATCGGCGAAACGGTTTTGCTTTGCAAGGCCACAGCACCGTCCACGCACCAGAAAGTCCGCAGATATGCTTCTGCTCTCCTGCTGGCAGTGCTCCAAACGAATATGGGGCCTAAATTTATATACTCACACGTTACCTGCTAAATTTTCACAACTGTAAAAGGGGTGCTGTTACATAAAACGGAACTTTGCCGTGGGAACAGCATGATCGCAGCCAGAAGCAATCTTCTTGGCTAGGTTCTGATCTCCAGTCGGTACTCGTGCACGAACCATTCTTCAGCCCGGCACATGTTGAGAAAGGGATACTGGTTCTCGGCGAAATAGTCTATAGTACTGTAGGTGGTGCCAAGAGATGCAGTTCCCTGTCCTGCTTCCATTACGATCTGATTGACGGGTCCGAACGCAAACGCTAGGTTTTGGAAAGAAAATAATACTACAATCCGGGGTCTGGGATGGTCTAGGTATGGTATGGGAAAAAGTGACCAAAACGAGGTCTTAGGCATATGGGCTTTCAAATGCAGGCCTCACGAGTTAGAATAGCAGAATAGGGTTTGGGTGATAACGATGACATGCTTCCTACTATATCAAGATCCCTGAGGCAACCCTCAGCCACACTTAAGTATTAGTGAACTGAATGAGTTGGGATATAACAAGGATAAGTACCGTATAGTCGAATAAGACGTTCTAAAGTCTTAAAGGTATTCAAACATAGCCCGGGTTAAGATACCTAGAGGCAGCTTCCTGAGTTCCCTCATCCTCCAATCAAGCTCTCTCAACCTCGAGCCGTCCTTCCACTTGAGGTCCATGCCACCGGTTGGAAGGCGGGAAGCGAAGACGAGTCCGTCACATCGGAAGCCCCGCCTGGAAGGAGACGGAACCCCTAAACCCTAAAACCTCTATACTCTGGGCCAGGCCCTCCCTAGGACCGTTGTGCCAAAGGATTTTGGGAGGGGAGGGGGAGGGGGCTAGGGAAGGCTAGGTATCGCCGCATTCTTACGTTACACAGATAAGGCTACATTTAGGGTCCAGATAAAACTGAAGCATTGTAGCAATCATCAGAACAACAACAATATTTCGGGGATCTAAGCAATTAACTCGTGATAGTTATACTCCGCCACTCTGTTAGTATGGCTCGGTTCAGGGTCCATAGTACTCCTAGAGTCTCAGAGCGGCATTGTGTCGGGTATGACTGCAGTGTTTGATCCAGTCTTGTTTTCAGATTGCAAGAACGAAGCCCGAGCTTCACGTGAGATTTGGCTTCAGGGTCAAGACCCGCCTCGACCCTAAACCCTAATCCTTAAACTAGTTGCGGCTTGGACTGCGTAAGCAGAAGGATCTCATGTAAGGGCAATGTAGACGCCCCGTAACACGATCCAATATCGAACCCCTGACCCCGAAAGCAGACCGCATGGAAACCCTCGGGCCGTACATCCAAAACCCTAAGGTCCGTTTAGGGTTTTGGGGTTTGGGGTTTTTTGGGGTTTAGGGTTCGGCATATGTGGGAAGGATTGTCACAGTAGAGGGACCCAAAGGGATAAGTATCTAGCCTTGGCTTCTAAGCCCGAAACCCCAAAGGCCTGACCACCTACTGTGGGGGCCTTAATCACTAGAAGAGATTATAACAAGTAACCTAAGGAATAATATTGGTACTTGTTTGGGCTTCTATAGTAAACCTGTACACCCTCAACCCAAGACCCCTGAACCTAAAAATCTAAACCCCGAAACCCTAAACCCCTAAACCCTAGACCCCTAAACCCCTAAACCCCTGAACCCTAAACCCTAAACCCTAAACCCCTAAACCCTCAACCCAAGAGCAAGCCACCCTGCCTCGTACCCCCGCTTGCTTCTCCACAGGGCTGCCAGGAAGCGAGGGGCAGGAAGCCAGGCAGCTCAGCTAAGGGCCTGCCAGAAAGCGACATAAGTAGGGGTAGTTCTCTAAATTAGGGTCCTCGTTTTAGGATTCCTTAAAGGGATCTCTAAGGGTTTCTATACGTATGGTTTCTATGAGGATATGATTAAGGGTAGTTCTCTAAATTAGGGTCCCCAAATATAGTACGGCCTTATAAAACGGACCCCTAAAAGGGACCCTAGCTCCGAAATTGTCTGGGGGGGTGGTCTTTCGGGTTTCGTTATTTCGGGTTTTGGGGTTGGAGAGATCGGGTTGTAGTGGAGTTTTGGGTTTAGGCTTCGAGTTGTCAGGGGAGAAAGGCAGGTTCAGGGGCAGGGAAGTCTTAACATCAGAGTCAGGGTTTAGGGCTTAGGGTTTAGGGTTTAGAGGTTTAGGGTTTAGGGTTTAGGGGCAGGGAAGTCAGGAGAGGACGGCTTGGGCTTGAGGGGTGCGGGCTGGGCTGAGTTCAGGGTCTCGGGTGTGGGGAAAGTAGGCGTGGAGCTGACGGTTGAGGGCTTAGGGCTAGAGGTGTAATCGGCGGTGCGATCTGAGGAGGCAGCGACAGGGTAGTTCTCTGAATTAGGGTTCCTCTTTAGGTCCCGCAAATAGTACGGCACCCGTATAAAAGAGGACCCGAAAAGGGGCCCCAATTTAGAGAACTATCCACATCTTCATTCGTGTTCTCTGCAACGTAGACATGAACTCAAGAATTAAGAGCCTGAACAGAAGTCATACGCCGACCTCAAAAACACTCATTGCCCTAAATTAAAAGCTTAAACCTACACAATATTATATGCGGGAGCTCGCTAAACAGAAGTAGAGAAACTAGGCAGTGTGATTCTAATTAACAGTTCCGCCATAACTCTACACGTACAAGTCATGGTACTGCCATGCTGAGGGCACCGTACAAAATAGCGAAACCCTAAACCCCTAAACTCTGGACCGCTGAACCCTAAACCCAAAATCCCTGGAACCTACATCCCTAAATCCCTTAACCCCTAAACCCTAAACCCTTAACCCTACATCCCTAAACTCTTAACTTCCTAAACTCTTAAGGAACACTAAGCCCGACATATCCTACGTTCAGTTTTAAGACGAAGCCCAATCAAAACTCCCCCATCCCCGGAAAGCCCTGAAAGCCCCTACGTGGGGAGGGGTTTAGTGTTTAGAGTTAAGGCTTTTAGGGTTTAGGGTTTAGGCTTTTAGGGCTTAGGTTCCTAGGTTAAGGATTATTCTTGAAATTAGTGGACCGAACAAGGGACCCTAACTTAGAGAACTACCCATGCGGCCCTACATGGTAGGTCCCTCATTCTAAAGAAGCCCCAAACACCAGGCCGTGTAAGTACTTGAATTAGACGATATTAGGAGTGTAGCTACCTGTCTGGTAATTTATAGCCCTACAACCCTAAACCTGACCCTAACCCCCCAGGTACCTACGAAAAAGGGTACTAGAGCCCCTAGGGCCCGATATAGTAGGTACCTGGAAGGTTAGGGTGAACTCTAAGCCACTGAGTCCCCTGATCTCAGTAGATCTCGCCTGTAGGGCTTTGTCTCGGTGTCAAGGAGCAAAGGTGCTCCCAGCAAAGCTTCCAGTGCAGCCCAACGCTCCTTTCTTGCAGGCTGTAGCATGACGGTGCTTCAACGTGTTTCAGTCTCTTCTAAGAGTTGTGAGGGATTTGGTGCTTGCTTTGTTCGGGTGCTGTCCATTTCTCTCCGGCGAAGCAAGAAAGGCAGGGCCCAGAATACGTTGGGATGCTGTACGTGTCTTCACTGACAGTAGGGCGTTCGACCACAACCCGCAGCACGATCCTGACGCACACGTTTCATGCCAAGGTCCTTGGGTAGCACCTTGACATTGCTGTTGAGCTTGTCCTGGGAACAAAGTCACAGGACGGCTTCTCGAAATTCTTGCTGTCTCTTCTCCAAAATCCTGTTGCAAGACATATGCTTGCAGAGGTCTCGTAGGAAGCGCTCAACAGCAACGAACGCACCTCCTGAACCCTGAACCCTGAACCCTAAAACCCTCAAGCCCTAAACCAGCCCCTAAACCCTAAACGCTAAAGCCCTAAAACAGCCCCTAAACCCTAAACCCTAAACCCTCACTCTGTCAAAGCTGCGGAGGAGCCGGGGTCCTTGTAGCCCGGGTAGAAGCGAACCCTGGAGAGCGCAGCAGCCAGCTCCTCGAGAATCACTCATTTTCTACCTGTAGTCTCCATTGTAGTTCCTTTTTTTGGTTTAACCAGGAACTACAATGACTATAGGGGGTTTAGGGTTTAGGGTTTGGGGCTTTACCTGTAGTCTCCATTGTAGTTCCTTTTTTGGTTTAAACAATAATATATTAAGATTAAGGGCTTTATAAGGCATCCCCAAAAAGGAGCTACAACGGAGACTATAGGTAACTTGTCGGACAGCAGCCGAACCCCAAATGCGTGAAGGTCTAGCCTAACATCCTAAACCCCACAGTCTAACTTCCATCCAAACTGCCTGGGAGTTGTGATGCTGCTGATGGACAAAATTCTGCATGACCCAAATATAGTATAGTACCATAAATCCCAAAGTTTAGGTATATAAGGTCATGCGGGATTTTGTCCATCAACCGTATCTCGGCTACTATAGTAGCCCTGGGGCAAAGAAGGCGCATCTTGATAAAGTTAGGGGCCTTTAGAGGCAGACTAGGGCTATGCATCGGGCAGTAAGGAGTTCATAAGCCCCAAAAAGTGTACACTTTCAGTTCTATAAGGGATCATATTATCCCAAAAAGTGTAAAGTGTACTCACTCAGCTACTAAGTTTAACAGCCTTTAAGGGGATATCATTATTATTTGAAACAGAGCTTCAACATACTTGCCTCCTTAGCTGCCCAGTAACCAGGAAGCAAGAGCACGTGCTGCTGCGATGATCCAATTCCATATCGGCTTCCCTCCTAGGTCGTTCTCTAAATTAGGGCCCCTTTGAGGTTTTTGAATAGAGTACGACACCCTTTTACAAAAGGACCGGAAAAGTGACCCAAGTTGAGAAAATTACCCTTATAGGTTTTGAGGCTTTCAGGTTGTAACTCCACTGCCAGCTCCCACTCCAAAGACCTTAGGGCTTGTAGGGTTTGGGGGGATTTCGCTTCCCATGTCAGCTCCAAACCTCCCCTAAAACCTGAACCTTAAACCCTAAACACTGAACCCTAAACCCGAAACACTAAACATGGGCTTAGGGTTTAGAGTTTAGGGATCAGGGCACTTAACTCTCAACCCTAAACCCTAAACCGTTCAAACCCCGGAGACCTCGGAAGCCTCCGACAGCGTCTCCTGCAAGCGCGCCTGCCGCGCCGCAAGCAGCGAGGAGGGGGCCTTGCCGAAATCCAGCAGCCTCGACTTCAACTTTCAGTCAAGGGTTTAGGGGCTCATAGGGCTTAGGGTTTAGGGGCTCATAGGGCTTAGGGTTTAGGGGCTCATAGGGCTTAGGGTTTACAGGGTTAAAGGGTTTAGGTGCTTGTAGGGTTTATAGGGTTTAGGTGCTTATAGGGTTCAGGGGCTTATAGGGTTTGCAGGGTTTGGGATGTAGGGTTTAGAGGCTTCTAGGATTTAGGGGTTTTGGGGTTTATCGGGCTTATAGGGTTTATAGGGTTTAGGGGTTTAAGGTTAAGGATGTATACGTTTTAGGGCTTATAAGGTAGGAATATAGGTTTTATAGGGTCTCAGGGAAGGTTAATCGAGAATCCTCGAGCTGCAGGTTCTCCAAGAATAGACCTTGCCTATGCCGCAGTCTGTGCATAATGGCTCCTGGAAGTAGTACTTTAGGGGGTTTAGGGCTTAGGGTTTAGGGTTGAGGAGTTTAGGGTTTAGGGGCACCACGATAAAGGACAATTCTGGTCAATATCAACAATGAGCACAAACGAACATGGTTCCACAATAAAGGCACTAATGGGGGGGAGGGCGGGTACAGACTTCCGTGTCGATCCTCTTGGCTAAGTCGCCCTCAAAAAAACTTTACACCCTGATGCCCAATACCCCGAAACCCTGAAGCCCATAAAGAATCCCATGTTCCCTGCACAGTGCCATCCCTATACCCTAAGTCTAAGCCCCAGAACCTTAAACCCTGAGCCCTGGTACAGACCCTCAACCCTAATGCCCTAAAGCCCTAAACCCTAAAGCCCTAGAGTTAACCCTAAAGCCCCTAAAACCCTGAACTCCGGAACCCCTATAACCCTAAAGCCCTGATTCCCTAAACCTCTACCCTGAAAACCCTACGCACCCTGCTCGCTCGGCTCCCTAAACCCTAAACCCTAAACCCTAAACCCTAGACCCTAAACTCAACCCCTAAAGCCCCCAAAACCCTAAAATCCGAAGCCCTAAAACCCCTACTGCTCGGCTGGGGTGCAAGTCGAAGGCCAGTAAACCTCTCTGGGATCGAGGCTGCGCCGGACCGGGTCCTGGGTTCAGGGCTTTAGGGTTTAGGGTTTTAGGGTTTAGGGTTTAGGGTTTAGGGAGTTTAGGGTTTTAGGGAGCTTAAGGTTTATAAGGGCTTTAGGGTTTGAGGGAACTTAGGGTTTATAAGGGGTTTTTTGGGTTGAGTTTAGGGTTTGAGGGAGTGCAGTTTAGGGCTTATAAGAGTTTTTTGGGTTAGAGAACTTGGAGTTTGGCTTTTGGGTTTGAGGGAGTTTCGGGTTTGTGAGGGTTTTTGGTTTGATGGAGTTTAGGGTTTAGGATCTAGGGTTTAGGTGGGTTGGCTGAGGGTTTCGGGGTTTCAGGCTTTGGGTTTCAGTACTCAGCGATTGCGGTTTTAGATTTTTTTGTTTAGGGTTTAGGGCTTCGGATTTTTAGGGCTTGGAGCATTTTGCCAGTTTGGGGTGTATGGTTGAGGGTTTGGGCGCATTTTGGGGGTCTAGGCTTCATGGCTTAGGGTTTCCAAAGGACCTAATTTGTGGTGGCAGATCGGCCTTTGATATGGGCATGATAGGCTGAATACGTTCATGTTTAACAAAGTACAGACCCCTAGACCACGGCTCAAGGCTTTGCGGCTTGGCGTGCACGCTTCAGTCAGGGCTGAGGGCGAAAAAACTATTTGGGGGTTTGGGGTCGTTCGAGTTGAGTGACTTCAGGTGTAGGGTTCTTCCGGCTTCGGGCACTGAACAAGCCACAGGATATGAAACCCTATAACACCTGGAGGAAACCTTAAGCCGAAACTCTAAAGCCTAAACTGAACCCTAAACCCTAAACCCTAAACCCGAAACCCTAAACCCTAAACTAAACCCTTGTCAGGCACCGAAGCTCTTAAACTTACGCGCACCCTGATCCAAGCGGCCGGGAAGGCACTTGGCGGCCTCCTCAGCTGTGATCAGCAGCACCTCCTGGGCTTCAGGGGTTTTAGGGGGTGTTCGGTTTAGGGGTTACGGGTTTAGAGTTTAGGGTTGGGCTAAAGGCATGTGGTTTCAAGCTGGAGGTTCAGGAAGTCGCTCCTGTTCGCCGGTTGCGTGGCGGTGAATAGACTATAAGCCCCGTGAATCCAAACATGAATTGCATGGTCAATAACCGCTTCGGTTGAAACTGAAAGTCATTAAAAGTTACCCCTAACCCTCCAGGTACCTACCATATAGGGCCTTAGGGGCTCTAGTACCCTATATAGTAGGTACCTGGGGGATTAGGGTACTGGTTACAAGGAATATCTGCTGAGAGGGGCGTTTTCAGGCAGTGACAGGTCTTCACTGCGCGGAGCACGGCAACTCATGATCCTCAAAAAAAAGCAACCCGCTATCTTACCCCGAAGCCTTATATTAGGGTTTAGAGTTTTTAAGGTTTAGGGTTATACCCTCTTCATTTTCTGCCCGCTGCAACACTGCAACTGTACCTCTGCAAAGTATGGGGTCCTCAGCGTCGATGATGGAAAGTCCATTGGGAAAGTTGGGCTGCTCCTGTCCGAACCTGCTGGGTGCGTCAGCATTGTGAGACTCATGCAAACTTGAAAAGTTGGTATTTCACTGGGTTATATTATGTACATGATTTAGAGTTTAGGGTTTAGGATTCATTCTACTATGTTACATTATATCCAGGGGTCCTGTCGTAGCTCTCTAGCTGCTGTTGCTCAGGTGGCTAGTTCCAGTGGCCTGACTCCGACTCCTCATTGAAGCTTTGGGTTCACCGTTGCAGAACGGGTGTCTATCGGCATGCACTAGCCGGGTTTAGGGTTTGGGGGTTTTGGGTTTAGGGTTTGGGGGTTTAGGGCTGTTTGCCCCACCATGTCCACAAGCCTGCAGTGGCAAGGACCCGTTTTCAGGCAGCTGGCTACTTTGAACCCTAAACCCAAGGCCGTGGCGACTGCAGGGCATCACACATTCCAACACGCAGCAGAAGGTCATGTTTGCTCTAGAGAGTCCCTCATCCTGGCACACAGGGCTGTGCTGACATCATCGTGGGCACTATGGGGGGGCGGTGTGACGAATGTCAAGTGTCAAACGACTCGCTGCATCGTGCCTGCTACGCAAGGAGGTCGGGATTGGTGGCCAAACCCAGTACGCCCTGACTCGTGAACTGCGTCCCTCCGGCTCTTTTGTCAAGGTTGTCTGGGATGGTTGGAACCTGGGATTTGGGGTAAGAGGTTCATCCAGACCTTCGATGTTCAAGTCTTCGCCGAGGCCTCCACTGAAAAGCCCTTCATCCCCATAAGGCCCCGTACCTTACAGAGGAAGCCCTCCGCTCCGAACCCTGACATCCCCAAGACCCCAAGCCCTCAACCTGGCCTCCTAGAACCAGCTATACACAACACGGTTTAGGGTTTAGGGCTTAGGGTTTAGGGTTTAGGGAAAAAAAAACACCCCAAAAACAAACTCCCAAGAACCCCATAATTACGGCTTCCCTATCCAGGAAGGATCCGAAGACATGGTAGCACCATGAATCCCCAAAGTCCTACGGGCCAGAACACCCAGAATCCTCGTCCCGCTTTGACTCCCTTACCCAAGGGCTCCAGTTACCTAAATAGTAGGTTACTAACCATACATTATGTACCCCGGTAACCTACTATTTAGGTAACTGGAGCCCTAGGGTTACCTTAATCCCCAAAATTTGGCCGGAATGCGGGTCTTGTAGAGGCTTCGGGCCTATATCCCGGCAAACCAGCGGAAGAACCCTCAGAACCGACCGCAGCGCTCCGAAGAAGGACACCCTGAAAAAACCCTACAAACCCTAACACGGCCCTAAACCCCAAACCCTAAACCCTGAACAAACCCTGAAAATCCACACGCACGCCTCACCAACAAAGGTTCCACATGCCCGGTCCCTGGTTGGACGGTCCACGCACCGACCTTCGGATTCGGCAATAACTGCAAAAAAAAGGGCCCTAACGGAAAGAGCTAATATATAGGGGCCGTAGAAGAATCAGAATAGGGTTTAGGGTTTAGGGTTTAGGGTAAAGAGCAAATATATAGGGGCCGTAGAAGAATCAGAATAGGGTTTTGGGGTATATTGTACTGCATTCTTGATAAGGAGCCCCCTACTACTATAGGCAATTCTTTAGGCCCCTATATTACCCATATTACCGGCCCCTGCATCAAAAAATGCGTTAGGCACGGACTTTCTTGCGGCTGAGCAGCCAGGGGTTCATGGGGGGTTAAAACAAAACGGGCCCCCATAGGGTTTGGAGTTCGTGTACGAAAACGCATGAACCCCTGGTAGGAAGCCTTTTCTAGAAAGCCCTGTAGGAACCCTTATAGTTCCCTAAACTGGGAACCTTTCTTTAAGGTTTAGGGCTTAGGGCTGAGGGCGAACTCCTACATCCCTTCCCGCCTTTGAAGAGCCGCTGGCCCAGAAAACGAAGAACTTGCGCTCGCCATCTGCCTGGCATTGGGTTTCGGGTTGAAGAGCTTAGGGTTTAGGAGCTCTGCACTAAAAAACTTAGAGTTTAGGGTTTTGGGCTGTTAGGGTTTAGGAAATTCCGGTGATGTCTTGACTCTGACTCTATGCAATACACAGACCGATAGGTACATAATAAGCATAGTCACATACAGACAATGACAAGCCCGTACAAATACAAAGCTTCAGCTTTCATCAACCAGTTTTGACCATTCAAGAGTAAGGGTCGTGCTCGTGGCAGTGGTCGTGGTAGTAGTCGCCGAGAAGTAACAGTAGCAGTAGCAGAACAAGAATAAACGGGAACTCGCGGGCAGATAAGAAGCATCATATGTCTAGCAGCCACCATGACAAGCATACTCATGACCGAGTTTTAGTCACCAGTCACCCCTAAACCCTAAACCCTATGACCAATCACATCGAGCATCCGCTCATAAGAGCGAAATGCTTTCAAGCCAAAGCTTCCGATCAGACGCATCTGTTGAAAAGCCAGCCATCACGGGAAACCATGACGGTTTAGGGTTTAGGGGTTTACGGGTTTTAGGGTTTTGGGGCTTAGGGTTTAGGGGCTTTACGTTTAGGGGTTTAGGGGTTTAGGGGTTTTGGGTTTAGGGGTTTTGGGTTTGGGGATTTTGGGGTTTTGGGGTTTAGGGACTCTTTCTGAAAGCACCCGAAACCCTGACCCGTCCACCTTGAGCGCGAATTTGCAGGAGTCGCACCTGGGGGACTGGCTGGTTTCGGCGGAAGGCCTAAGGCTTTATGATTTGGAGTGCAGCTTCCATCAACGGGGAGGTAGTCAGCAAGAATTGGGACTTCGGTACCTCGCTTCTCGTTTGAGAAGAAAGGCTGGACAACTTCTGACGAGCCTCGTCCGACCTTGAATGAAAAGTTTCTGCAACTTCTGCTGCTGCTGGTGCTGCTGAGGACGACAGCTAATTCCCCCAGAACTTGCATAATCGTCCTTTTCAATGCCTCTCGAACTCTCACAGGAACCCTTTGTAGAACGCTCCAAAAACCCTGCAAGGACGCCTCAAAGGAGCGATAGCACGCAGAGACCCCCAAACCCGCAATCCCTATGCAGCCCTAAAACTTATAGAACCTTGCAGGAACCCTCGAGAGCCACCATACGAACACCCTCAAAGAACCCCTGAAGGAATCAGTTGCCCCCCGGACGCCGCTGTCAAACGCGCCTCAGCACTATGAAATGACCCGCCCTGAACCCTCGTTCCTGTAACCCTCAACCCAAACCCTCATTTCTTGAAGCCTCAAACCCAAAGCCTTGAAGCCCCCTTCCCAGAAGCTAAACCCAAACCCACCCTGTAAGGCCCTTCTAAAATCCTTACCGAACCCTTACAGACTCCTTCTGACACCCTTAAAGACCCTTGGAGGACCCCTTATCAACCCCCTTATCAACCCCTGAAAACGCCCTAAACCCTAAACCCTAAACCCTATACCCTAAACCCTAATCCCCCTAAACCCAAAACCCCAAAACCCCAAAAACCCTAAACCCGAA
>CAJNDV010004614.1:0-11413 GCA_905221635.1 Symbiodinium sp. CCMP2456 | reverse complement strand
TAGGGTTTGGGGTTTTGGGTTTAGGGTTTGGGGTTTTGGGTTTAGTGGGTTGGGGGTTTAGGGGTTTGTGGTTTAGGGTTTAGGGTTTTGGGGTTTAGGGTTTAGGGTTTTAAGGGTTAGGGTTTAGGGCTTTCGGGTTTCGGGTTATGAGTTCATTCAGGGTCTATTGCTTTGAGCTTCACGGGTTTAATGGAATTTCTCTTGGGACTCCTGTGAGGGTTCTAGAAGGATTCGATAAGGCTTTTGGCTAGGCTTGCCAAGGCTTCCATGACAGTTGGGCTCCGTATGGCTTTCGATATGTTCAGTTTAGTGCTTCTCTTCCGCTTTCAGGTTTGGCCCTCAGCATAAGCACTGAAAGCCGCTCGAAGACTCCGAATGAAGCGAGCACCTTCACCAGTTGCAGTAAAGAAGGAACGCCTTGTGCAGACCCTATAAGCACAGGGCGCTTAAACCCCAAACTTCAGGGACGCCTAACTAAGCCAGTAGTATAGGATGGAACCTCAATAAGGTCCCTTTTAAGAGAGCCACAAGTAGGGTTAAGAAGGGTCCTCTTTAAGGGGTCTCCCGAATACTACCTCGGATAATATGGGGTCCCGGCTTGCGCCTGAAGCAAGATGCGAAGATCTTTCGCAGCGTATCGCGGGACGCCGACTTGTTCGGCCGCGCTGGCCTCAAATAAGAAGCCAAGCAACACCCGCAGATCTAGGGTTTAAGGTTTAGGGTTTTAACAAGAAGCCAAGCAAAACCAACAGGAACATACGGGACTGATGTGGGGTTTTGGGCGCTCCATATTATAATCGTAGTATAACATACCCCCAAAACCTGTTCTAATTACTAAGGCCCCTATATTAGCGTTCAAGATCTTGGGCTCAGAGTTCAGAGTTCACGAAACCCTAAACCCTAAACCCTAAAGCCTAAACCCCTAAACCCAGGGTGCTGAGGTTCAGAATCCAGGACTCAGACCTTGCCAGGTAGGGTCAGGGTTTAGCGAGCTTAAGTCTTAAATCAAAGCACCTGACATGACGTGGTGGTTTAAGATTTAGGGTTTAGGGTAGCATCACGCCAGGAAGTGGTCGGGTGGTTCGTCACGCGACGGCACTGTCTTGTGCCTCATTTCCGCAATCCTGAGCCTCTGAATGATAAGACCCGAAACCCTAACCCTTAAGTCCTAAACCCGACAAATCTAGACTAGACATGAAGTCCAACAAAGCCCAGAACCTCACACCAAAGCACTGCCCAAAAGGCAATGCGCGTGGCAGCACTTAAGTGCATCTAGGCCACCAGAATCGCCTCCAAGTCCTGTTGGGTCGGGTCTTGTACGGTTTTCTGCGCAGTTGAGCGGGCTTTATGATGGTCTTTGGCAGGTACTTTCACCGGTGCTTGGCTTTGAAAGGGAAGTCTTCGTGGAGTAACTTTCCGTGTCTTGCACGCTGACCGCTCGTAACTACAGGCACCCTAGGCTTTCAGGATGTAGGGTTTAGGGTTGGGCCGGTTAGGCCGTGGAAATCCGAGCTCTTGGTGAAACATTGCCATACATAGACCCAAGCTGCCCAATGCCAGTTATGGAGTTTAGGGTTTAGGCTTTCGGGTTTATTGCTAACAAGCCCACATAGGCCCAAAGGAGCTTCAGGCACATGCTTCAACGAAGGGCTTTGACAGCATCCGAACACTGATGATGTGAACTGCGATAAGCCCGAGGCATGTAAAGTCATACTGGTGGTTCTCTAAATAAGGGTCCCTTCGGCCCTGTGGGGTCCTTTTTATAAAGGTGCCGTACTCTTTTGGGGACCTAAAAGGGACCCGAATCTGAGAACTATCCATATGGCATGAGCTACCACGGCTCAGCTCAACACTACCTAGTCATGCCCTACCCCTTTTAGGTACCTAGTTTTATGCTTAGGACCTGCTAAAAAGAAAGGTAGGTACCCTCAAAAAGGCTAGGGTATGACTCTATATAGGTAATAGTACTAGGTCAGAGAATACTAAGCCCGTTTTCCAAGCCCCCAACCCGACACCCCCCCAAAACTCTGAGCCTTGAACAAAACCTTTCTGGAACTTTCGTAGAAACCTTCCCGGAGAGCCTATGTTAACAACCCTAACATTAAGGCCCCTATCATTTTCCCCAACTAAGGGAGATTGGTCTCTCTGGGTTATTGACCCTCATACAATCCCCTCCCCCTGAACCCAACACGCCTCATTTCGAGAACCATTTGGGGCCCTAAACCCTCAACACGATAGAACCCCTACAGAACTTTTCAGCCCCTAAACCCTAAACCCTAAAACCCTAAACCGTAAGCCCTGAACCCTTTAAAGGAGGGCTTTAAAAAGGGAACCCAAAAAAACCTAAATAATAAATAAAAACCTCTCCTTGGCCGAAGCGAAAGCACCGAAGCAGCCGAGTCCCAGAGAGGTTTTTCCCAGATCTCGGGATCTCGGAAAAGCCATGGGCAAAGGAACGCTCTGATGGGGTTTAGACGTTAGAAAGCCGTGGGCAAAGAAACGCTATTATGAGTCTATAGGGCTGAGGAAAAGCCGTGGGCAAAGACACGCTCTTACGGGGTTTAGAACTTATAGGGCTTAGGGCTAGGGACAAGCCATGGCAACGAAACGCTCTTATGCGGGGTTGTATAAGGGTTTTGTGAGGGCTCCTATGGGGTTACGTGAAAGGCTTTGCAACAAGTTACCTGATAAGCGTCATGCGACTGCAATTACTAACAGAAAACGGCGAGGCTATGCTCGTTTTAGGTCCTTAAGTCAGTTACAGAATTCTAGCATAATATGGCCCCCTAAACGCTACTCTAACTAGTAGAAGGCTTCAGCGATTCATCGTTTGTGCCTATGTTGAACGATTTATCTGGCTCTGGGCCAGCCACGCAAGCACCGCGTCGCTTGCAGGCCAGCCTACCGTAACCTTCGAGCCATGCAGCAGCCCCGAATAGACTTACAGGGTTTAGGGTTCAGGGCTTAGGGTTTATAGGGTTCAGAGGGTTGATAGGGCTTAGGGTTTATAGGGCTGAGGGTTTATAGGGTTTAGGGTTTTTAAGGGCTGAGGGCCTGGGGTTGAGGATTGAAGGCTGGGGCGTTGGGGTTAGGGTCAAGAAACGCTTGGACTACCCGAAACCCCTAAACTCTGAACCCAAACCCTGAGCTTTAGGGTCTTAGGGCTTAGGGTTTAGGGAACAACCCGAAACACTAGACCCGAAGATGGCCTTGTACTGACTGCAGCCCTCCTCCGCAAAGCTAGTTTGAGGCCACATGTCCCATGCCAAGGTTCGGCGAATCCATAAGGCTGCGGATGGACCGCGCTGATTCTGGTTCAAGCGTTGACGGGATCAATAAAAGGGCGTAGGTATGTTCGAGTTTTAAGTACAGGGGGACATGTTCAGGATAAAAGCGCAGGCCGACTCCCTCCATGCTAGCAAGGAGAGAAGGGTTTATAGGGCTTAGGGTTTAGGGGTTTAGGGTTTAGGGTTTAGGGTTTAGGGTTTAGGGGTTTAGGGTTTAGGGGTTTAGGGTTTAGGGTTTAGGGCTTAGGGTTTAGAATCTCGGCAAATGGCCTTCGACATGCACAAACAGGCCAGTTTGTTGGATTGTGCATATCTAAAGAACAGAAACCCTGCTGGATACACACACTGAAGGACAAGCAAGAAAGTCGCATCACCGTGGCACGTGAGGGAAGCTCAGAAACTCGCGGGCGTACCGAACCTGTAGTGTGACTAGGTCTTCGAGGAATCCATGGCCCCTAAACCCTAAACGGGAAGCACAAGGACTCGAGGCTTAGGCTGTCCAGAGATTCAGGACATAACCACTAAACCAAGGCGGGGCAGATGTAGGAGGAGGATCGTTCCATGATGCCTCGGAAGATACGATAGGAGGTGTGCGATACACTAACGAAGCCTCCAAACCCTGAACCCTAAACCTCCAAACAGAGAGCCTGAGGAATGGCATTGGTAAATTACCCTAAACCCTAAACCCTAAACCTTAAACCCTAAACCCTTAAAACCCTTAAAACCCTTAAAACCCTTAAAACCCAAAACCCTAAACCCTAAATTAATTATGCAGGCTTCGTCTACATCAGGGCTTCGGTGCTCACGTCCTTGCCGATATTGACCGGGGCTTGGCGATCATCGTGCCCACGCAGGGGTCGAGTACAGCAACAGTAGCAGGCAGCCAATAACAGAAAGTCGCTGAATGAATACATGCAGTTTGTAGGTTTCCTGCTCCATATGAAGGTGACGCAATTCGCACTACCATTAACCCTAAAGCCTAAATCCCTCATTTTTCTTGGTTTCATGTTCGCAACAGGAGCCAGCGGTTCTTGCAAGCTTTAGCAGTGGAGGGCAAACCGCTTGGATGGCCTTCTATGCTCAGGGTTTAGGGTTTAGGGTTTTTAGGGTTTGAGGGTTCAGGGTGTAGGGTTGGGTGCTTAGGATTTGGGGCTTCGAGCTAGGGCTCGAGGCTTTAGGCTCAGGGCTTAGATAGGGTAGACGGTTTAGGGTTTAGGGCATAGGATCAACAAGTCCACAACTCTCTTGATGCGTTGGCGAGCTTCTAACAGCTCCCTTCTTTTCGCGTGCATGTTCAGCAGACCGCTTTTAGCGGTTAGGTGCGACGAGAACGCTAAAGTCTGATACTTCAGGGTGCCCGACAATCCGGGAGCTTCAGAAAATTAGGGTTTAGGGTTTAGGGTTCCTGTCTGTTTCAAGCTTCCCAAAGTACTATTTTTGGGTAACTGGATCAGTCGTGAAATGCGATCTCTTGGCACCAACTTCCACAAAGTGAGACGTAATTTGCCGCTCCGTCGTCGGCATAGACCTGGCGAGCTCAAAAAAAAGCGAGCGAAGAAGGTTCTGTAAGGACTCCTACTAGGGCGTGAGGTTTAGGGTTTAGGGGTCTTGGGGCTCAAGGATTTAATAAGGGCGTAGGCACACCATTACTCGAATGGACACCTGAGCGGCCCAAAAGTAAAGAACAGCCACCGATTAAGGGCCCTGTCCAGCCGAAATGGCCCCGCACAGTGTTCGCCAGCCTTGCTCAAGACATGTTCTACTGTTCTCATACCTCAAACCCCAGATCAGATTCTTAACCTAACATAATATGAGATAGGATAAGATAAGATAAAGACAAAGAAAAAGATAAAGATAAAGATAAAGATAAAGATAAAGATAAAGATAAAGATAAAGATAAAAGATAAAGATAAAGACAAAGATAAAGATAAAGATAAGGGAAGCCGAGATAATGTAAGATGAGATAATATAATCCATTCTTAACCCCTGGGCGCCCCAGACTTCCTCAAGACTCCCTACAAGATCTCCCTAATATCGCGGCCTTAATAATTAGAATATGCTTCTGAGGTATACTATACTATAACTATAATAAGGACCCCCCATATATATATATATATATACATAGGTAATTCTTTAAGGCCCCCATATTAATCCTGAAAGAGAAAGCCCAACAGAAAGATATGTGGCCTCGCAAGCTCAGAAGTTCATCCCCTGCACATTGCCCTGCAGCAGGGAGGGAATGAGATTTCTTATGTTGGAGAGACTTTTAACAGGGTTGTTGAATTTCGTGTTCAGGGAAGACAAGAATTCGTGGGCTTGGAGTTTGGGGGTATATAACGGGTCGTGCGATTCGGGTGCTTCTTAGACTTCCGCTTTCTGGCAGTCCCTACAATTGGCCATCGGAAACCCTACCCGAACCTTCAGGGTTCACGAGCCCCTATAGGGGAGTTTCAGAAACTCAAAGACGTCGCCTAACCCTAAACCCTAAATCCTAACCCTAGACCCTAAACCCTAAGACTCAAACAGCCGTAGGATTCCGTTGCCACAGAGACCTTGTAAGTCGGAATTCCGAGCTTCTCAAAGAACCACATTTTTATAATAAGGTTCCTTAAAGGGATCTTTAAGGATTCCTATAGGGTTTCTACAAGGGTGGTGTTATGGGTAGTTCTCCAAATTGTCTCCTTTACAAAGGTGCCGTAGTGCTTTTAGCACCTCAGTTGGGACCCTAATCTACCTATAGTCTCCATTGTAGTTCCTTTTTGGGGATGCCTTATAAAATCGTTAATATATTTTATAGTATGGGTTAAACCGAAAAAAAGGAACTACAATGGAGACTACAGGTAGAGAACCACACACATGCTCTGGTGCTCCACACTCTGACCTCGAAGACCTGCCCCGAAACCCGAAACCCCAACCCACAACCCTAAACTCCAAAAAATCTGAAACACCGAAGCCCCAACCACTAAAGCTCTAAAGCCCGCCAAATTTTCACCCCCTAGCAACACTGGATTTTGCTCACTTTTCTCTCCAGCGGGTCTTGCGGTTCTTGCAGCGCAGTGAGCCGGTCACATCCAGATATATCTGGTTCCCTCGAAGTCGGTCCTCGGCACCGAAACCCCTACAATACGGGATGATAGTAAACCCTACACCCTAAGCCCCTTAAGGACTATAAGGGAATACAACAAATCCCCTGGTTTAAGGTTACTTGCTTCTGAAGGTTTGGGCGTTGAGGTGGCTTTTGGATATCTGTCTTCCCAGGTGTAAGAAACCCTAAACCCTCAACTCTAAACCCTTAACCCCTGAACCCTAAACCCTAAACCCTAAATCCTAACCCCTAAACCCTAAAACCCTAAAGCCCTAAACCCTAAACCCTACAACTCAAATGCTACACCCTATAATTCCATAATGCTGGGATGATGGGATCTAGGGTTCCCTCGCGCTTCTCTGGCTCTGAGGGGGGTTCCGCCAGGGTTCTCTAAGGATCTGGGGTTTAGGGTCTACGGCTTTAAGGGTTTATTTAGGGTTTAGGGTTTAGGGCTTAGGGTCTGAAGGCTCAGAGTTTAGAAGATGGTTCTTATCCTGAGGGCCCATGTGCCCACATCATCGATACCTTGGCCTTAAAGTAGTCCCTATATAGGTACTTTTTTTGGGCACATGGACCCTTAGGGTTCTAAAGCGGACTCCAGACTTCCGAAAGAACGGTCCCTTAAACTTAAAGTACACATAATCTAAGGTTGAACCCATGGGCCCCTGACATGGGCCCTTAGGGGATTCTAGGGTCCCTTAAGGGCATATAGAGGGTATATAGTCGGTATATTAGGGTCCCAGGGTTAAGGGCCCATGCTAGGGGCCCATGGGTTCTACCTTAGACATAAGACTAACACACCCGAACACCCGAGTTCAAGTATCCCCCTTTGCCTATTGGGGTTTAGGGTTCAGGGGAACCCGAAGCGCCCTGAACCCGAAGCCCTGGATGCCTTAAACATACTGTGCTACACTGGGCTTCTATGCTAAGAACATATGAGGCAGCCATAAGTAAGGAGTAAAGCCGCTTATCACCAAGACCTACTGAAAAAGTCACAAAACTCCATGGGTCGTGCATCCTGCAACCCTCCCTAAACCCTCAACCCTAAGTCCCAAACACTACCTCTAGTGTCCCTTGTACTTCCCTTTTGGGGTTACTTAAAGGATCCGAAAAGTAAAACAACAAGTGGTGAAAACCGAAGCAAGGAACTACAAAATAGAGACTACAGCTAGACCGCCAGCCCTCCATCCGAAATCCAAGGATCTCTTTGCGCAGCGCTGAGAGCGGGAACTCTTGGAAGTCCGTCAGCCTCATCCCGGATTGAGATTTCGGGGCTTACAGCAGAAGCCGAAAAGTTGGAAAGCCAATAGCCTCAATCCTCAAATGAAGATCAGTCGGGAATCCCAGCTACTGTAGGAGGTAGAGTCTAGGGGTGTTGGACTTTAGGACTCAGTTTACGGGTTTAGGATTTGTGGGCTCAGGACTTTGAGCTTGCGGGGGCGAGGATTTAGAGTTTAGGGGTGGAGCCTTTAGGGGTTCAAGGCTTTGGGTTTCGGGGTCTGGAGGCTTGGAAGGTTTTCGGGTTTCAGAGCTTGTAGGGCATGGCTCTCCGAGTTTGGCTTTTAGGCTTTGGGGCCGAAAGCGAAGCATCAAGTGAAATCCTGCCTTCGGTTTGCGGGTCTTGGAGTTCAGAGTTCGGGGATAAGGTTCAGGGCAGCGCAGGGCTCAGAAAGATTCATGGCCTCTTCTGGGATCAGAAACATTCATGTCTAGTTTCATCGCGCTACCCTAAACCCTAAACCCTAAACCGTCTGACCGTGGCTCCATAGTGGCCGCTTAGCCCACACTCTGCAGAGACAAGCTGGTTCTTGTTCGGGAACTTACTCGACACCACATCATTTTGGGTTTAGGGTTTAGATTTTCAAGAGGCGCATGACTATGACAAATACGAAGCTCCAAGCCTTTGTCTTAAAACAGCCCCAAACGCCGCCAAACCCTAGAGCCTCAAACCCTAAAGCCCAAAGCCCTGAGCCCTAAACCCCCGGAAGATCCTATATAAACCTTTTCGAACAACCCTGGAACCTGCACAAAAACACAATAAAGCCGTGGAAAGCCTTGCAGCAACCCTCATACAGTCTTCCAACAGCCCCATGAAAGCATCAAGGCATCCTTACTAAACGTCGAAAACCTAAACCCTGAACCTATACCAAACTTAAATAGAAACCTATGGAAATGCTCGGTGCTGCGCTTGGCCGCATCGACCAAGGAGATCTCTTCCTGCCGAAAACCGGGCTTAAACTGGACCCTCCGTTCCTAAAAGGGTTTAGGGTTTAGGGTTTAGTGTTTAGGACTTTCTAAATAAGGATCCGACAACGATCCACCTAAGAGCGATACCAGGAACCATGCATCCTAGCGTTGAAAAAAGGATGCTTGTCGCAAGTGGAGTGAGGGTTCGGGGGGTTTGATTCTCGGTTTAGGGGCGCTGCGTTTTTAGGCTTCCTTAACCCTAAAGCCTATCCTTCTTACCACTTCTTACCATATATTGCTCAGAATTTTTCTTTTGGGAAGCCTAGGATTGGGAAGACTGAGCGGTAAAGGCAGAACCCGTCGAGGAGATGAACATCCGGGGCCCAAGACAACTGCAGTAGGGTCTTGGGCTGGGGTGCAAAACTGTAAACTAAACCTCTAGGCTCTAGGCTCCGTTGTAGTTCCTTTTTGTGGCTCTTACACAGGTACACAGGATCCCAGAAGGTAATCCCAAAAAGGAACTACAATGGAGCCTATGAGTATACTACAAACGTGTATAAACCCTACACCCTAACGACACAGTTCAGGACTACCCATCACTTCAACCCTGTCGCACCGCAGCTGCGTAGAGCTGGTCTCCGATGAACCATAAGGGAAAATCGCCATTCCTTGGCAAAGATTCGGAGTTCGGGGTCCTGAGGGCTTTAGGGTTTAGGGTTTATTACTTTACGTTCGGGGTTTGAAGGCCTTTGGCACGTTATATTGCGGTAGATAAAGACATCGAAGCGCTGGTTGTGTTGCGCTAGGGGTTTAGAGTTGTGCGTTTAGGGCCATGCAAGCTGTACCAAGGCAGATAAAGACTCTTCAGGTTTAGGGCTTGGAGGAATGACACAACCTGAAGAGATAGGTTGCTATCGATGCCCGGACATCTGACCAGAAGCCAGTTGCGAAGTATATGACCGTGTGGACTAGTAGCGGACTATGACTATGAAGGGTAATGAATGACGTTCATTGTTCAGACCTCAACCCGCTACTATAGAGGCCTTAATATATACCTATATTATTTGGGAGTTCTTTGCTATGATTATGGAAAAAATATACCCCCAAGCCCTTTTCTAATTCTTGAGGCCCCTGCACCATTCAGGCTCCTGTCTTAGGGAGCTTAAGCTCTGATTCTGCTCACTGAGGCAAGCTGCGACTTCTTGTCCAAGAAGACGTTCTTGGTTTGCGCAGGGCACACCTGAGTGAACACCCTGTTTTCTGGGGTGCGGAAGGGGAAAAACCATAGAAGTGACAATTGCGGGCACTGGGCCTGAAGAATACCCCAACCCTAAACCCGATTGCTGGCACCATTCATTATAGCCTTAGGGTTTAGAGTTTAGGGGTTATAGCAATGGTGGTCCGACGGTGTCCTGTTAGCCTTGGGCACTTGTGTTGCTCTTGTGGTGGTGACGATTGCTGTTGTCGTTCGTATGTTCATCGTTCTTGCAACGGCCATCTGTACTCACTGACACACTGTCAGGATCGCAAAGTCGAAGAAGTATGACTCATTCTCATCCGCGTGCTTCGTGGACCGGTTCCTTCGCCGTGCCACTAGAAGATTAGGCCCCAAACCGAGAACCGGAAAACTACTGACTATACAGCCCTATATCTCCCGAAGAGCCTTCCCCTAACCCTCAAACCCCGACCCCTACCTGTAGTCTCCATTGTAGTTTCTTTTCTTGGTTTAACCAATAATATATTAAGGATTGTATAAGGCATCCCGAAAAAGGAACTACAATGGAAACTATACGTAACCCTGACACCCCAAGCCCTGGCCCATACCTCTAAACCACACACCCTAGGCTTCTTGGCTCCCTGCAGTCACCAGGAAGTTTCGGTCCTTGTCGCCGCCTCAGCACTCCGGCAGTACTCTACCGAAATACATCGAGCCGGGCCTTTGGGGGATTTTGTAGCGTACTGTTTTGGGGTTTAGGGTTTAGGGTTTGGGGTTTCGGGCATAGGGTTTAGGGTTTTGGGTTTAGGGTATTTGGGAGAGACTGCTGCCAATCAAGTCTGCCGATCCCGAGAAGTTTCGGAAGGGCTGCACAGTTGCCACCAAGAGTGACAAGATTCACCCTAAAGCCTAAGCCCTGAACCCTAAACCCTAAGCCCTAAACCCTAGCCCTAGTGAGTAGGATTGCAAGCCCAAAATCAGGCCGGGATAATCGGACTACTGCTTCGGGCCAGATTCCGCAGGAAGTGCTCGGGAAGCAAGGAGTTCCGAATCCAAGCGAACTCGCGGCATCTGATCATGGCTTGGGTACTGCACCCATACCGTACCAGTCTATAAACTCTAATTACCTAGAATGTTATTTCGGGGGGTTCCTTATGATAAATACAGTCTAATGGGCCCCAAAACCCGATTCTAATTATTAAGACCCCTTGTGCCATTCACTACTGGGGGGCCTTATGTATCGAGAATAAGAATACTATTCAACTGGGGCAGTATCCTAGAGCAGGGAGGCAACTGGCCAAGCCACAAATGCAGGAGCATCTTGGCCCGCCTGAGGCCTGAATACCCTGAAGCCCAAAACCCCAAAGAACCCTGAGGCCGACCTACCGGGACCTTTTGATTGAGACCAGTTCCGAGACTCTAAACCCGAAGCCCCTAAAGCCTGAACCTGAACCCAAGAGCCAGAAAAAAAGCCATGTATAAGAAACACGGCCAAACCAACCTCTGGCACACCCTCAGAACTCTGTTCAGAGAACAATTCCACAACACCCTATGAAACCACTACAAACCCTAAAGCCTAAACACATCATAACACCCTATGGAACCCCCAGAACGAACCCTGGACCCTAAACCCTGAAC
>CAJNDV010004603.1:51133-95518 GCA_905221635.1 Symbiodinium sp. CCMP2456 | reverse complement strand
TATATATGTAGTATATATATATATATGTGTTTTGTGTGTATGTATATATATATATATATTTACATTTTGTATATATATATATATACATGTATATATAGGTATATTTTGTGTATATATATATGTATATATAAATGCAGAAATATATATGTAAATACAAATCCAAGTATACATTTATGAATTTTGGTAAGAAAATGTAAACATATGTAAACGTACATGAAAAATATAAGTCTATGTCGATGTTTTCGTTTATGCTTATGCTTATTCTTATGTTCTATGCGTTTGTCGATTCTTATGTCTGTGCTTCTGTTTGTGTTTGTCCATGTGTCTATGTGTATATGTGAACATGCGTATGTGTGTATACGTGTCTATGTGTCTATGTGTATGTGTGTTTATGTGTGTATGTGAAAATGTATATATGTGTATATATGTGTATGTTTATGTATGTCAATGTATGTGTATGTGCCTGTAGCTGTACCTGTAACCGTGCCTGTGCCTGCACCTGTATCTGTATTTGCACATGTATATGTACACGCACATGTAAATGTAGATGTAATGGCAAGCCGCGGGAAAGCTCTTGCGTAGATGCTGTCGCCAAGAATTGGAATAAGGTTGGAATACAGAGTCAGTGACAGAGAGATCGCCACAGTAGTACCAGTAAGAGTAAAGCAGATTGAAGTGCTTGCCTAGCGAGTTGTCAGGCAGGGCTTCGCCTTTTGCTGGGCAAGGACCCCACAAAATTGCCCGGCAGCTCGGCCAAACAATCGGGGTCAGCTCTGGCGGCATCGGTCTTTTGATTTCTCATCCAGTCACAGTAGAGTTGCTTCAAGTTGGTCAAGCCAAGATCCCCCAAGGCACACTGGTGGATGCTGGTGCTGGCAGGGATATCAGCCCCATGTACAAACACATAACTGTGTGTGCTGGCTTTTTTCCACACCGAAGGCCGGAACACTGGGAGTAGAAAGAAGGAAGCAGATGCAATCACATGTCTGCGACTTGAAACCTGGTGATGTTCTGCAGCTGTAATGAAGTGTTGGCACTGCCCGATGCCAAAAACATGTGTGCAAGCTCGTTGCACAGGGGCATCGGGATGCTGGACTCAGCTTCACTGATGCGATTGGCAAGCTCGTCTTGCTCTCTGAGGTCCACAGGGAGGGACCTCACCTTCTCTTGGTCAGTGAGCTCAGCAAAAGCCTTGACCCTGTCTTTGGTATTGGCTGCACCTGCAAAGTACTACAGGAGCTGTTTGAAGTAAAATTTCCAGACTTCTGGCGTGGGGTTTTTCCATACCGGGCTCCATTCCAGCGACGAGCCAGGTTAGAGCTACAGTGTCGATTCCGGCCCCATGTTTGCCAGACAAGTTTCGCCTGATTTGTTCTCTGCGCCAATGGCATTCTATTGTGACAGCAAGTAGCGCTTCAGGATTTTCATTCGGAGCCACTGTAAGGTCGACTTGTCAGGGCTGTCGTGGGGAGCGTTTTTCCTTGCAGTGCTGCCAGATGTTATCGGATTGGCGAGCACAGGGCCTGGGCTGGGTTTTGCAGCTGTGTCGTCCTCTTGCTCGGCTCCATGGATCTTTGTCAATTCTTCCACGGCCTTTGCCAGCTTGGGACCAGTGTGTGGCGCTTGGTCAGACCTGTGACTACCCGCCGGAATTACGTGAAGCCATTTGCAGAATTCTTTGGGCGGCCCAACTTATGCTTGGCTGGACGAGGGCGGGCTGCACAGTCAGCCTGATTGGAGCAGGCCGGAACGTCCGAAACCAGGTGTTCTAGAGATGCTCAGGCGTCATTTCATTTCGTGCCAAGCTGCACATTCTTTCGAGTCTGCGAAGTCACATTCAGCAGAAGCTGGCTTCTCGTCTACATGCTGAGGAAGAAATCGTCTCCATTTACAAATGGTTTGCATCAGTGGGGGTTGATGCCGTGGACTCGTCGGTTCCAGACGGTCAACCATTTTGTTTGCATGCGTTGTCCAAGCTCAGTGACTGTTTGCCGGATGGCGATGCTACATTGTTCGGCTGCTTGGTACAAGGTGTCCCGACGGGATACAAGTGCGACATCCCAGTCAGACTGCTTTGCTCCATGAGAGATGGAGGCTGTTGACGATTCCCTTGGAGTTTGCCAAGAAAAACTGGTCCGGGGCTGACGATGATGCGGTCCTCTTGCAAAAATTGATTCAGGCTGAAGTCGATAAAGGCTGGTTGGGTCCTGTCACATCTCTGGAGAAGGCCAAGAAGGGTCGTCGACTCTTCTATCTGCGGCACGAATGCTTCGTGTTACATTCCAGAACGAATCTCGCTTCCGACATTGCAATCCATCCAGTCATCCTGGCCCTCTAGATTTCTGCTGGAAATGATTATTGCCTGGTCGTTAGACGTGAAGGCTGCACATAAGTCCATTCGTGTTTGGCCATCGGAACAAGGCCTACTGGGTGTCCGGGTCGGGTCCCAGTTCTCCTCTTACTTCGCTTGTCCATTCAGAGCATCCTTCTCTGCATTCTGGTTGGCTCGGGCTGGGAGCGCTCTTGGTGCGCACATTACATTTACGTGCATACATTGCGCATTTCCTTGCAATGTATGTCGATGGCTTGTTTGCATTCCAATCGGCATCGGTGGCCGAAATGAGCTCTTTGCATCACTTTAGCATTTGCTAGGATTTCTGCATGCCAATAAGCTTGCATAAGCTGCAGATGGGTTCTTGCATTACATGGATTGTCTTGCAGTTGGACGTCACGAAGGGTTGTGTGTGCATTCCTACCGAAGCAAATACACTGGCCGAGGCCATGGCTTCGTGCACTTGACATGGATTTGCGTACACACCGTTACACCCGTTCAACAAATTTCAGTTTGCGGCAGCAGGAATGTATTCATTGTCTCAGTGAGTCCTTGTTCGTTACCAAGGTACCATTGGCCTCTGCATTGTCGGTGGGCAGCAGAGTGTTAGCCATTCGAAATAGCAGGTCAGCTCCAAAGCTGAGCTGCTTCGCTGCAACTTGGGTGACAAGGAAACCTGTCTTCGCATTTTGGATCCTGCATCCAAGCGACGCGCTGTGTCCCTCCAGGCTTTTTTTTATATTTTTGGAAGCACTGGGCTACGTTGCCGCCCATTTGGAGGCCACTTCGACCTTTACACTACATCGTCAGCACCTGGAGGCTGCAGCTAATGCCATGGGTCAGGGCAACAAGTTTGCCATTGGTGGATACATTGCACTCCCTGAAAGTGAAGTCTTGTTCTCTGAAGCTTCTTGCATTAAGGATTTTACATTAGCTGAAATTCCAGTGCGATGTGAAGCAACCAGAATATCACTTGCTATGAGTGTGTTTGGGCCAGATTGCATTGATCTGGCTCCTGGGACATCTTTATCCGTGTTGCCGGATGGCAGTTCGCATGCATTCCTTGTGTGATAACACGGGTGCCAAATCCTCTGACAGCTCTCTTTCATTACATTCTGGTCGGTTGCTGCATTTATTCAGCGACTGGCACTGATGTCGAGCTATGCTGGAGTTCATTTGGATCTGCGTTATATTAAAGGCCCCAAAATTATGAGGGGGCCGATTACTTGAGCCGTTTTCTTCCATCCGCACCTGTAGCAGATCCCTGGAAGCCTGAGAACAGACAGCGAATTACATTGAGGCCGTTGTGGTTTGCATGCCCGAAAGTTGCTTTTTCTCCACCATCTTGGAAGCCGTCCGGTGTGGTTCCTGTGAGCTCTCGAATCGGAGCAGCACTCTGAGCTGGCCTGCGGTTCTTTTTGCGTGCATTTCACGTCGCGGCAAAGTGATTGTTTGGTGATCTGGAGCCGCGACTCGAGTGACTCACTTCCATTCACTGCCAGAGTTTAACTTGGGGACAGACATGTCGATCCATTGCATTCGATGTCGGCTGAGTCGATACATCGGATTGCATGGATCTGCATGTCCCGTGATTGAAAACGAGTGAGCTCGCGAGTGATTGCATTCTGATTTCATGTGATACACATCGGAAATGAAATGCGCACACTTCCAATTCGATGTATATGTACAACTCAACCTGCTTATGCTAGCAGCTGCGAACACATTTACCGAACGGTTTGTGTGCTTGCTCACATTTGTCGGGCAATGTACTTGCATGCATGTTGCATTCGATGCACATGTAGCATGCAGGCTCACAGCTGCCGCATCATTCCCAGGAACCGGGGAAAATGCTTACCAACCCGCCGCTACCCTTTGCATCGTGGTGGTCAGGTATTGCCTGGCTTTCTGATGGGTCTTCGACCCATTGGTAGCTTTCACAATCTATCAACACAAATTTGGCTGTTGCATCGTGACTGGCCGCTGTCCCATGTTGGTCGAGCGATTGTACATACATTTCGTGTTGAATTTGTCGCCTTACTAAGGCGCAATGCTTGGTTTGAGGAGAATTATGACCTCTTAATTTTAGTTGGCCTTGCTCTTCGCCCTGCACACCTCTGCATCTTCGGAAGGAGTGGCACTTACATTGTGCAGCGGGTGTACTTCATTGCCAATGTGTATGCCTTTACCTCCGAGTAGGTGCGATTTTTCTCAGTGGCATGCTGCACTTGCTTGCTGTATCCTTGACAGTCCTGGTTGAGTCTTTGCGTTCCTCTGAGCACAGCCAACATGGGGAGTCATGTGCAGCATGGCCCAAAACGAGCCATCCCTGGATAGAGTTTCAAGCAGAACTGCTGCAGAAATTAGTTTCGGTGACTTTCAAAAGGCTGCTCCTGATTTCATCACATTCATTACATAGCATTTGCTTTGTTGCTTGTGGAACGACTTCTCGAGTTATGTCCGCAGTAACTAGACATGGCCCCGACCCCTCCAAGCGAGGTTCCTCCGTGACTCCGTGCGAGCACATATGCCATGCTCTGAGCCATACGCAGCGCCTCCTGCTTCTTTTAATTCTTACTGATGGTTTTCGACGTGCAAGACTACTGTGTGTCAGGGTGGCAAGTGATACGGATGAAAATTGTAGTACGGTGAATTCGAAAGGCACCTGCAGGCGGCTCCTTCGGGACATGGCTCGCACCACCCGTGCTGCTGTACCGAGCCCTACTATGCCATCTGTTCCTCCTCCTCTCCCTTCCTCCCACTCCCTTCCCTTCTCCCCCCACGCGATCTCCCCGTTTTCGAATACTTTGGTTCCAGTACCTGCCATGACTTTTGGACGAACCAAAGCTGAACCATTAGCACAACAAGGCATTTTCCATGGCTGTTGAAGATACAGTGACGATCTCCAAGAGGTAGCCACCATTTGCATTAATTGTCATTGCGCATGATGAATTATTGATCAGAGTAGCTGGGAGTTGCTTCATGTTACAATATACAATCTGGTGCGACAGTCGTCTGGAGTCTTCGTGCGTCCCACCTTGCAAGGTTCTGACCTCAGCCATGACATGCCATGCCATGTCATGCCATTGACATGCTTCATACCCTGAATTACATGTACTTGATGTTTTTCACTTTCTTGGTATAGCTACCACCGTCCAACCGTCTGCTGTTTCACGCTGTTCATGGAGAATTCAACATCCTCGCGCTGTTCGTCTTTCCACATAGCACCTGTCATGAAGCACACGGCTGTCGAAGCTGGCCCGCCGATTCAGTCTCATCTGGTACAGGTGGATGTGCATAGGCCCCGGATCGATCAACGCTCTACCAGCCGATGCATCTGCATCAGGTAGCACGCTCCAGTGACATCTTCGACAATGTGAAACCAATCCTGCATATCGCCTCCACGAACGGACCTGACCGTGCCCGAAGCTCCTGAATTTTCATTTACATCAGGCTGGGCGCCATATATGCCGTTTACAGCAGCGATTTCTGAATGGTGTTTGTACGCTTAGTGCCAATTCATCAACGGAAAGCGCTGCGCACTAGTTCTTCGGCGATCAGTACTGGTCAGTTTTACACCCCACTTCCAGCGAGGTCGTTGTTGCTGCTGTTGCACCCTGAAAGCTAAACTACGAAATGTTTGCGGGCCCGATTACACACGCTTATGACTGATACAGTTGCCATTGTGTGCAAGAGCCCAGTGTAGGATTTGTTTCCAACAGGCAGCACGAGCCCATGGTGGTAGGTGTGCAAAGCAAGCTATCCACCACGGAGGAAGCGGAGGCTGATCACTTTCGTGTACCTGCGGTGGCCAACCCAAAGCACCCTTAAAGCTGTTGCTTTCGCAGTTGGCCGGTGGCTGTGCCATGTGAGTGTGCGCCGCACCCGCGATCATCCGAATCTTCTGGCATGAAGCCGCCGGGAGCAATGCTTTGTGACCGCACGCTACATCCACGGACGTCCGAATCTTCTAGCAAAAACGTGCCGTCCCAAGCTTTGTTCTTCGTGTGCGCGGCGCCCTACCCACGATCCTCCGAAAGTTCTGGCAAGCGGCCGGTGATTGTGCCACGTGAAAAGTTTGCGCTACTCACGATCCGCCGAATCTTCTGCAGGGAGCTGCCGCCCTAAGTATTGTTCTTCGACCGTGTGCAAAATCTAGCAAGGTGCCGGTGGAATTTCCATGTGAGTTTGCGCCGCAGCTGCGATCGTGCGAATGTTTTTGCATGAAGCAGCTGGGAGCAGTGCTTGGTGAGGGCATGCCGCAACCACGGTCGTCCGAATAATTTCAGCAAGAAGATGCTGATAGCTTCGCTTTTCATGTGCACGACACCTCACCGACGATTTTCCGAACATTTTGGCAGGAAGCTGCCGGTGGCTGTGCCATGTGGACCCACGACCCCCGAATCTTCCAGCGTGAAGTTGCCGGGAGCAGTGTTGGGTGAGGGTACACCGCACCAACGGTTCCGAATCCGAATGTTCTTCATTTGTGCACCGCCCCACCTGCGATCTTCCGAAGCTTCCAGCAGGAAGCTGCCTGGGCTGTGTCATGTGAGTCATGTGACGTGTGCGCCGCACCCACGGTCGTCTCAATCTTGTAGCATGAAAATGCCGGCAGCAGTGCTTTGCAAGACGCTGCGCCCAAGGTCGTCCGAATCTTCTGGCAGGGAGGTGGCGCCGCCCTAGGTCTTCTGCATCGTGCGTGCGGTGCCGCACCCACGACCCCACAAATATTTTGCAAGAATCTGCCGATTGCTGGGCAAAATGAGTGTTTGGGGCACTTGCGATCACTCGAACCTTTTAACATGAAGCCGCCGGGAGCAGTGCTTTGTGATTGTGTCATGTGAGTGTGCGCCGCGGCGCCGATCCGACCAATCTTCTGGCATGGAGCTGCCAGGAGCAGTGCTTTGTGAGCGCATGCCGCACCTGCGGTCTTTCGAATCTTTTTGGAAGGAAGCCGCTGCATTCCTTGTTCTTCAGATGTGTGCGGTGTCTCACCCACGAGCCTCCTAATAAGCTGCCGGTGGCTGTGCCAAGTGGGTGTGTGCCCAACGCACAATCGTCCGAATCTTCTGACATGCTGCTGCCGCCGCTGAGAGCGGTGCTTTGTAAGTGTACACCGCACCCACGGTCGTCCGAATGATCTAGCATGAAGCTGCTGCCCTAAGCGTTGTTCTTGGGGTGTGTGGCGCCACACCCACGAAAGTCTTGTTCTTGGTGTGTTTGGCGCCGCCCCCACGAGGACCCCCGAGCTATTCGAGCAGCATGTCCCGGTGGCTGTGTCATGTGGGTGTACGCCGAACGCACGATCGTCCGACGTTTGTAGCATGAAGCTGCCGGAAAAAAGTTTTTCGAGTATTCGCCGCACCAACGGTCGTCGGAAGATTGTAGCAGGACGCTGCCGCCGTAAGCCTTGTTCTTCGCACGTGTGCGGCATCGCACCTACGTTCCTCCGATTATTCCAGCAAGAAGTGTCCGGTGGCTGTGCCATGCGGGTGCGCACCAGCCACTGGGACCGGTGTTTCCGGAGCGCACCCCGCACCCACGATTTTCCGAATGCTCCAGCAAGAACGAGCCGGTGCCTGAGCCATGGGTTTGCCGCACCATGCCGCACCCGCGATCATTGGAATTTTCTAGCATGAAACTGCTGGGAGCATTGCTTTGCAAGCGTACGGTGCATCCACATTCACGTGCCGCATTAAGTCTTGTTTTTCGCGTGTGTGGCGGTGCACCCACGATCCGCCAAATCCTCCAGCAGGAATCTGCCGGTGGCCGTGTCATGTGGGTGTACGCCGAACGCACGATCGTCCGACTTTTGTAGCGTGAAGCTGCCGGAAAAATGTTTTTCGAGTATTCGCCGCGCCAACGGTCGTCGGAAGATTGTAGCAGGAAGCTGCCGCCGTAAGCCTTGTTTTTCGCACGTGTGCGGCATCGCACCTACGTTCCTCCGACTATTCCAGCAAGAAGTGTCCGGTGGCTGTGCCATGCGGGTGCGCACCAGCCACTGGGACCGGTGTTTCCGGAGCGCACCCCGCACCCACGATCTTCCGAATGCTCCAGCAAGAACGAGCCGGTGCCTGAGCCATGGGTTTGCGGCACCATGCCGCACCCGCGATCATTGGAAGTTTCTAACATGAAACTGCTGGGAGCATTGCTTTGCAAGCGTACGGTGCATCCACATTCGCATTAAATCTTGTTTTTCGCGTGTGTGGCGGTGCACCCACGATCCTCCAACTCCTCCAGCAAGAATCTGCCGGTGGCTGTGTCATGTGGGTGTGCGCCGAACGCACGATCGTCCGACGTTTGTAGCATGAAGCTGCCGGAAAAAATGTTTTTCGAGTATTCGCCGCACCAACGGTCGTCGGAAGATTGTAGCAGGACGCTGCCGACGTAAGCCTTGTTTTTCGCACGTGTGCGGCATCGCACCTATGTTCCTCCGATTATTCCAGCAAGATGTGTCCGGTGGCTGTGCCATGCGGGTGCGCACCAGCCATTGGGACCGGTGTTTCCGGAGCGCACCCCGCTCCCACGATTTTCCGAATGCTCCAGCAAGAACGAGCCGGTGCCTGAGCCATGGGTTTGCCGCACCATGCCGCACCCGCAATCATTGGAATTTTCTAGCATGAAACTGCTGGGAGCATTGCTTTGCAAGCGTACTGTGCATCCACATTCACGTGCCGCATTAAGTCTTGTTTTTCGCGTGTGTGGCGGTGCACCCACGATCCGCCAAATCCTCCAGCAGGAATCTGCCGGTGGCGGTGTCATGTGGGTGTACGCCGAACGCACGATCTTCCGACTTTTGTAGCATGAAGCTGCCGGAAAAATGTTTTTCGAGTATGCGCCGCACCAACAATCGTCGGAAGATTGTAGCAGGAAGCTGCCGCCGTAAGCCTTGTTTTTCGCACGTGTGCGGCATCGCACCTACGTTCCTCCGATTATTCCAGCAAGAAGTGTCCGGTGGCTGAGCCATGCGGGTGCGCGCCAGCCACTGGGACCGGTGTTTCCGGAGCGCACCCCGCACCCACGATTTTCCGAATGCTCCAGCAAGAACGAGCAGGTGCCTGAGCCATGGGTTTGCCGCACCATGCCGCACCCGCGATCATTGCAATCTTCTAGCATGAAACTGCTGGGAGCTTTGCTTTGCGAAACTTTTGCAAGCGTACGGTGCATCCACATTCGCGTGCCGCATCAAATCTTGTTTTTCGCGTGTGTGGCGGTGCACCCACGATCCTCCAAATCCTCCAGCAGGAATTTGCCGGTGGCTGTGTCATGTGGGTGTACGCCGAACGCACGATCGTCCAACTTTTGTAGCATGAAGCTGCCGGAAAAAATGTTTTTCGAGTATTCGCCGCACCAACGGTCGTCGGAAGATTGTAGCAGGACGCTGCCGCCGTAAGCCTTGTTTTTCGCACGTGTGCGGCATCGCACCTACGTTCCTCCGATTATTCCAGCAAGACGTGTCCGGTGGCTGTGCCATGCGGGTGCGCACCAGCCACTGGGACCGGTGTTTCCGGAGCGCACCCCGCACCCACGATCTTCCGAATGCTCCAGCAAGAACGAGCCGGTGCCTGAGCCATGGGTTTGCCGCACCATGCCGCACCCGCATTCATTGCAATCTTCTAACATGAAACTGCTGGGAGCATTGCTTTGCAAGCGTACAGTGCATCCACATTCGCATTAAATCTTGTTTTTCGCGTGTGTGGCGGTGCACCCACGATCCTCCAAATCCTCCAGCAAGAATCTGCCGGTGGCTGTGTCATGTGGGTGTACGCCAAACGCACGATCGTCCGACGTTTGTAGCATGAAGCTGCCGGAAAAATGTTTTTCGAGTATTCGCCGCACCAACGGTCGTCGGAAGATTGTAGCAGGACGCTGCCACCGTAAGCCTTGTTTTTCGCACGTGTGCGGCATCGCACCTACGTTCCTCCGATTATTCCAGCAAGAAGTGTCCGGTGGCTGTGCCATGCGGGTGCGCGCCAGCCACTGGGACCGGTGTTTCCGGAGCGCACCCCGCACCCACGATTTTCCGAATGCTCCAGCAAGAGCGAGCCGGTGCCTGAGCCATGGGTTTGCCGCACCATGCCGCACCCGCGATCATTGGAATTTGCTAGCATGAAACTGCTGGGAACATTGCTTTGCAAGCGTACGGTGCATCCACATTCGCGTGCCGCATTAAATCTTGTTTTTCGCGTGTGTGGCGGTGCACCCACGATCCTCCAAATCTTCCAGCATGAATCTGCCGGCGGCCGTGTCATGTGAGTGTCTGCTGCACCATGCCGCACCCACGGTCATCCGACTTTTCCATCATGAAGTTGCCGGGAGCCGTGCTTTGTAAGCGTACCCTGCACGCACGGTAGTCCGAATTTTGTAGCAAGAAACTGTTGACTTAAGTTTGTTCTTCGCCCCTGACGCGTTTCGCTTCATTTATGATTTTCCACCAGCCAGAGGTGCCGCTGGCTGTGACATGCGGGTGTGCGTGCAACACACGAGCGTCTGAATTTTCATATGAAGCTGCCACGCCGCTGAGAGTTGTGCTTTGGCAATGTATGCCGCAGCACGGTCGTCCGACTTCTTGGTGGCGAGCAGCCGCCGCCCGAGGTCTTGTTGCTCGCACGTGTGGTGCCGCACCCACGATCACCCCAACATTCCAGCAAATAACGGCCGGTGGTTGAGCCATGTGAGTGTTTGCCGCACCCGCGATCATGCGAATCGTCCAAAATGACGCAGCGTGTGCCCATGGCCGTGCCAAGTGGGTGTGCGCCCCAAAGCACAATCGTCCGAATCTTCTAGCATGCTGCCGCCGCCGCTCGGGGCAGTGCTTTGTAAGTGCACGCCGCACCCGCGGTCGTCCGACTTTTCTATCATGAAGTTGCCGGGAGCAGTGCTGCGTAAGTGTAGCCTGAACCCACGGTGGTCCAATTTTTGTAGCAGGAAACTGTTGCCCTAAGACTTGTTTTTCTCGCTTGAGGCGCCTAACTTCATTTATGATTTTCCACCAGCAAGAGCTGCCGGTGGCTGTGACATGCGGGTGTGCGCGCAACACACGAACGACTGAATGTTCTCATACGAAGCTGCCGCCGCTGAGAGTTGTGCTTTGGCAATGTATGCCGCATGCACGGTCGTCCGACTTCTTGGTGGCGAGAAGCCGCCGCCCGAGGTCTTGTTGCTCGCACGTGTGGTGCCGCACCCACGGTCACCCCAACATTCCAGCAAATAACAGCCGGTGGTTGAGCCATGTGAGTGTTTGCCGCACCCGCGATCATCCGAATCTTCTAGAATGACGCAGCGTGTGTCCAGGTCCGCGCGAAGCTTCTACTAGGGAGCTGCTGCGCTACGTCCTTTTCTTCGTGCGTATGGCGCCACACACACGCTTTTCCGTGACATTTGAGTCGTTCGAATCTTTTGGCAGGAAGCCACCGCAATTAGTGTTCTTCATGTGTGCCGTGTCTCACCCACGAGCTCCCGAATAAGCTGCCGGTGGCTGTGCCAAGTGGGTGTGCGCCCAGCGCACAATCGTCCGAATCTTCTCGCATGCTGCTGCCCCCGCTGGGAGCAGTGCTTTGTAAGTGCACGCCGCACCCACGGTCGTCCGAATGATCTAGCGGGAAGATGCCGCCCTAAGCCTTGTTCTTGGGATGTGTGCCGCCGCACCTACGATTGGGTTGTTCTTGGCGTGCGTGACGCCGCAACCACGACGATTCTTGGAGTATTCGAGCAGCAGAAGCCGGTGGCCGTGCCATGTGGGTGTACGCCGAACGCACGATGGTCCGACTTTTGTAGCATGAAGCTGCCGGAAAAAATGTTTTTCGAGTATTCGCTGCACCAACAGTCGTCGGAAGATTGTAGCAGGAAGCTGCCGCCGTAAGCTTTGTTTTTCGCACGTGTGCGGCATCGCACCTACGTTCCTCCGACTATTCCAGCAAGAAGTGTCCGGTGGCTGTGCCATGCGGGTGCGCGCCAGCCACTGGGACCGGTGTTTCCGGAGCGTACCCCGCACCCACGATCCTCCGAATACGCTTGCAAGAACGAGCCGGTGCCCGAGCCATGGGTTTGCCGCACCATGCCGCACCCGCGATCATCCGAATCTTCTAGCATGAAGCTGCCTGGAGCGTTGCTTTGCAAGAGTACGGTGCATCTGCATATGCGTGCCGCGCGATCCTCCAAATCCTCCAGCAAGAAACTGCCGGTGGCTCAGTCATGTGAGTGTCTGCCGCACCATGCCCCAGCCGCGATCATCCGGCTTTTCGAGCTTGAAGTTGCTGGAAGCTGTGCTTTGTAAGCGTACCCTGCACTCACCACGGTCGTCCGAATTTTGTAGCAGGAAACTGTTGCCTTAAGTTTGTTCTTCGCGCCTGACACGCTTCGCTTCATTTATGATTTTCCACCAGCCAGAGCTGCCGGTGGCTGTGACATGCGGGTGTGCGTGCAACACACGAGCGACTGAATGTTCTCATATGAAGCTGCCGCCGCTGAGAGTTGTGCTTTGGCAATGTATGCCGCATGCACGGTCGTCCGACTTCTTGGTGGCGAGAAGCCGCCGCCCGAGGTCTTGTTGTTCGCACGTGTGGTGCCGCACCCACGATCACCCCAACATTCCAGCAAATAACAGCCGGTGGTTGAGCCATGTGAGTGTTTGCCGCACCCGCGATCATCCGAATCTTCTGGCATGAAGCTCCCGGCTATAGTGCTTTGCAAGCGTACGGTGCGCCTATTTAATACGAATGTTCTGGTAGGGAGCTGCCACCCCAAGTTTTGTTCTTCATGAATATGTCGTCGCACCCACGCTCCTCCGAATATTCTAGCAAGGTGCCAGTGGTTACAGTTGAGTTTGCGCCATAGTCACGATCGTCCGAATGTTTTGTTATCCGAATCTTGTAGCGGGAAGCTGCCACCCGAAGTCTTGTTCGTCGCACGTGCAGTGCCGCACCTATGATCTTCCGAATATTCAAGCAGGACGTGTCCGGTGGCTGTGCCATGTGCCTGCACCCAACGCACAACCGTCCGAATCTTCTAGCATGAAACTGCCGCCGCTGGGAGCAGCTTTGGGAGTGTACGCCGCATGCACGGTCGTCCGAGTCTTCTAGCGAAAAGCTGCCGCCCTAGGTCTTGTTGTGTTCGCGTGCATGTCGCTGCACCCGTGATCATCCGAATTTTCTTGTGTGAAACTTCCGGGAGCCGTGTTTTGTGAGCATATGCTGCACCCTTACTCGTCCGAATCTTCTAGTAGCGAGCTGCCGCCCTAGGTCCTGTGCTTGGTTTGTGCGGTGCCGCACCCCCGATCCCACGAATACTTTCGCAGGAATTTGCCGATTGCTGTGCCGGGTGAGTGTGTGCTGCACCCACGGTTGTCCGAATCTTTTAGCATGAAGCAGCCTGGACCCGTGCCGTGTGAGAGTATGCCACGCCCAGAGTCAGGCCGCACCCACGAGCATCCAAGTCTTCTGGCAAGAATCTGCCATGTGAGTGTGCGCCGCAGCCCCGGCCGTCCGAAGTCTACAGAGGCAGGGCTTTGTAAGTGTACCTGCACCCACGGTCGTCCGAATGTCATAGGAACCTGCCGCAGTTTTGTTCTTCCCATGTGTAGCGCCGCATCCACGGTCCCCGATTATTCCAGCAACAAGTCCAAGTGGCTGTGCCATGTCCGTCTTCTGCGCCATGCCTAAGTTCGTTCGAGTTTTCCAGTGTGAAGTTGCTGGAAGCAGTGCTTTGAGAGCATGCGCCGCATGCACGGTCTTTCGAGGCTTCTCGCGAAAACCTGCCGCCCTAAGTCTTGCTCTTGGGTTGTTCGGCACGGCACCTATGATCTTCGGAAGGTTCTAGCAGAAAAGCGCCGATGGCTGTGCTATGTGTTCGGAGCGCCGTACGTCACTGGCGCCCTATCTGGCGCACAGCACCCGCCGCTGGAGGACGTGCTGTACGACGCAGTCCCTCCCACCCCGAGTCTTCTGGGCCCGTAGTGCGCAGCTTGCACGGGGACCTCGACTCGGCACCATGACTGGGGAGCAAACAGCTGCTCTTGTGAATGGGAACCGGTCCCTGAAGCGTCACATGGAGCATACCAAGAAAAGAACAGGAATGGTTAGGAATCAAGGACGCGGAATGTGTCACCCCGACTTCTGCATGCTGTACAGGAATCATTGGCCACGACTGTCACAGAGCTATCAGCATGTTGCAGATGAACTTGGACCTGCAGACTGGAAATCGGTCATGCATTTGATGAGAACCTCAAAGAAACAATCGTGGCAAGGATGCACCTAAGGCACTGTGCGCATCCGACTTGACACGTCATGCTGTCCTCGAAGGTTTCTGTTACCGCTAAACTCGTCGCTTGTAGAGTGTCCTACCTATCGCAGGCCCGCAAGAAGTTCTTCTTCCTTTCGCGGCTCAGTTGACCAGCCCTCTTAGTCTTTCAATGACCGGCTGCAGCTCTGCCGTTTGCTTGGGAAGATTGTTTGATCGTGCTAGAGCGGTACTATAGCGAGATAACGACTGCAGCAAACACATGTTTCGAGACTCACACCCATTCTGGGCAAAATTCACGAGGCTCGGTGGTGTTCTGCCAGGCACCCTGTGCTACCGTTGCTAAGAGTGATGACCTGCGACATCCACACATGAGCTCTGCACCCTTCCAGCTGCTAGCCGGCACCAGGGCTGCTATATGCAGCTGCTTCTCAGTCTTCTGCTCATCCTCGCGCTTTGTCTTTGTGTTCGACGTCGGTGCGAAAGCCAGGCGCTTGTCTTTCGCCTCCAGCACCCATGCCCCTGGGTCGTCTGGCTGGGGCTTCTCCTGGATGTTGTAGTAGCACACCTCGGTCTTGGGGTTCTGCAGTCGCTTCGTGTTGACCAAAGACTTTAGGGGCTGCAGCTGCCATGAAAGACCACATTGGATTCCGGTGTGACACTGTACTCCACCTCGGATGCTGTGGGCTTGCCGTCTTTGGGCAGAAACTTGAACTCCCCTTTGCCAAGCCCTATGAGGGTCAACCTGGCACAAAGCTTCACATCCTTGCCACTTCGGTTGGCCAAGTAGATCTCCTGCTGCTGCTTGATAGCCATTTGTCACATCGTTGCACTTGGCATTCATCAGGGGACACTGTACCAAGGTCTACTCCAGTGCCCATGACCCCATCCACGTCGTAGAGCTCACGCGGAGGCTGCGCCTCGATCTTCGTCTCCACGCCGGTGGTCTCGATACGCCGGCGCCTCTTGGCCGGGGGGATGCCATACTGGCCTTTCACCACAGTCGGTGCAGTCGCCGAACTCCTCGTGGATCTCATCCAGAAGCCGCATCCAGCGCCCTGCCCACTGATGCGCCAAGGCATCGGGCACAACAGGATGCAGGCCATCTGTCCCTCCAGCCGCCAGCACATTGAGTGTGGGCAGCTTCGGTTTCTCAACGAGCTTCTCGGCTGGCAAGTCGGGATTCAGCGGGACTGTGCCGGCAATGTGGATCTTCTTCTCCATGTGGAGCTTTGTGACAGTCTCCACAGCCCTCCTCGTGAGCCACTCGGCCTTTGCAGAGTCGTTGGTGAGGGCGGCGTACACCATGGGTGCTTGGGTGTTGGACCTTACGTCGAGCCAGGCCTGGAAACCGTCATCCGCAACCAAGTTTGTCTCCAAAACCAACAACCCTGTCCTGCTACTGCAACCGATGCCATCCAAAGCTGCCGTCAGGACTGCATTGTATGCGGCTGCGCCGAGTTGTTCAAACTTCTTTGTTCCGGCCACCGTGCCATCGGCATCCGTTGTGCTTGGAAGAGCATCGAGATCCTCGACTTCTACCATTTGTGTGGAGGCAAGTTGATCCACCACGCTGGTCTGTCCTTCTTTCACAAACCGGCACTGCCTAAACAGCCAGTCGCGATCTGCGACATGTCGCCCCTGAAGCAGACGTCCAGAATACACAAGAGGACGCTGGTCGCAGTTGTCTTTCCGTTCGCTGAACTGCACAGACAAGGTGCGGTCCACATTAAGCATGCAGTCGGACAAGTTCTCCAATAATTTCATCTGCTCGCGCCAGACCTGCCCCTTATTGTAGGCAAACTCAGGAAGGAAGACCGCTGCCAGGTTGCGCGAGGAGCTGTTCAGAAGCAAGCCGAGCAAGTGGGACTGTGTCTCCTGCAACTTCTTGCCAACCCGGCAGACGGCCGACCAGTTCAGAGTTGTGGCTGTCACCCCGGAGCAGCTGACCGCAGACAACACATGAAACATCCAGGTACAAAACTCAAACCACAGGCCGCCAAGAAACAAAGCTATCCGGCTGCACACCATAGGCGGCGGCGGACTCGGACCCAAACTCCGACAGGCGGTTCATCACTGTCTCCGCCGATGTCGAGCAAACGATGCGAACATGAGTCTGCACGAAGGCTTGGGCAGCCGACTCGCTGACTTCCCAAGCTGCATGCCGTTGCATGAGCCGTTGATGATACGCTCAGGCCTCCCAGCTGACTTGGCGAGCTCTCACCACCCTGAAGCCTGAAAGTCGTAGGCCACGCGCTGCCGCAGTAGCTGATAGGTATAGGCTTCTTCCTCGAGGTCCACAGAGTGCATTTTGATGTCAGAAGGGCCTGGCACAGGCATCCGCGCCGCATGGCCGTCCGTCCTTAAGAAAGCACTCACACCAGTCAAGCAAGCCGTGCAATGCGTAACAAGGCATGCAGCACAAGACTAAGACCTTGGCAACTCCTTAAGCTGCTTCACATCGCGAGGCGTCAACTTGGGATCTTTCTGGGCCAAGTGGTAGGCGAGCACTGAGGCAAGACTCACATTACCCTTTGCCCAAGGTGCGAATCAGCCAACCTGGAGCTCGGCCGTGTTCAAAGGCACAAGCTGCAACCGCGGCGGCTCCAAGGTTCACCATGCAGGCGGACTGTCCGGCTTGGTCCACTTGCGCCGAACTCCGGCCGGCGCAGCCATGTAATGCGCAATGGCATGCTGGATCGCTAGAAGCACACCCTTCGCGGACCTTTGCCCAAACTTGCCCAAGCCTTACCGTTGTTGTGCCGGAACTTGGCATCAGGCAAGATTTTCTTCGACGACAGACAATTGTCTGTGAAGCAAGAGCCTTTCCACATGCTCCTGGATGGCTGCTAGGCACTCGTTCGGCAGATAGTCCATGAGTAGCTTCAAGGCCGAAGCCTTAGCACCTGCCAATTGCTCCGAGTGACCCACGCGCGAGTTGAATTGCCTGATGACCTCTGCCGCGCTGCTGTCGCCAAAATCTGCCAAGTGCCGGAGCTTCACCCACGTCCATACGGAGGGAGCTCTCCGGATGCTTCCCCGCACAGACGTCTGAAACTTCAGGATCATCTCCTCCCGGCGCGAGGAGATTGTGGGGACCATGCAATGAACTTTACGAACCGAAGACGCCAGATGCGGCAGGACCTCCCACGAGACACCCTCCCCTCCACCCAGCCCCCAAACGTTTCAGCAACTAAGACATGCTGCGACACAGAGTGCAGGGCAACATCGGGGCAGCGGAACCAACCAGCCGTCAGCCCCTGACCTTCTCCACGTCGACCTTGTTGTCCCTCAGGACGGACAGCACGGTGAGGCAAGCATGCTCTTGCCTTTCATGAATGCGACAGAGTCCGGTTTCAAAGTCCCCGACCAATACCCGGTGAGGCCTCCAGCCTGAAGCTCAGGCCATGTCACCGCCTCCAGCGGTTCGGCCTCCGTGATGAAACCCTGTGCGAGGATTTCCTCGCAAACTCGGATGGTCAGTTTTCACGGCGCAGTCAGTGTGGAACTCGCTGTTCTGCAGGCTGTGAGGCAGGCCACTGCAAGAAGCTGTTCGTCTCTGCTTCTAACTGGTAGTGCTGCTGCAGGTACCTCGAGGTGGAACCATACTTCTCCAGGAGCTTCTGGGTTCCCTGGAGCACATCCTGGGATTTGCAGACCGCCTCATCAGGCACCACAGCTTGGCCCCAGCTATGTAGACCCGCATGCACTTCTTCTTGCTTTCTCTCAGAAGGTTCCTGTTCCTTCACCTGCTCCCCCTCCCGAGGAACATGAGGCATTAAGGGGCACCGCTCCAACGACATCGCAACTGCGAGGAGTGCAACGTTGTACTCAGGACAGAACTGGAGAGACAACTCAAGCAAATGCTGCGTCGGCCAATCCTGCGAAGTTGCAACTTGGTCACGAGGCTCGCACACCATCTGGTCGCGGAGCGCACCAAGATCCGAAGTTTTTTGCTTTTCCTAGGGCCCAGGGACCCGATGAAAGACTAAACTCCGAACACGTCGCAGCACACTGGGCACCTGAAGCGAAGCCCCGCAATCTAAGCCTCCACGCTGCGTTCCAAAGCAAGGCTGAAGGGTCAAATCGCTCAGCTGCCCATCAGCACACCCGAAAAACGTACACCCGGACCTGAAGCGAAGCCCCCAAATCAGCTCAAGGTCAGATCAGACGCCCAAAAGCCGCAAACCCATCGGCCTGGGTGCTTCCAAGAGCGAGCTCGGTCTCGACTTTCACCGAAGGGCCGGAGCGGAGCGGAGCGCCTCGCGGAGGCGCTTGCTGGGGTGCCCGGCCGGGGGCCTCCTCCATCCGATGAAAGTATGTCGTGTCTGAGCGCTTCAGCGGCTCGCTCAGCTCTGCCACTCTGCGCTCTGCGGTGTCCCATCCGGTAGACACGTTCGAAATGCCCCCTGGCCACTGAGCCGCCCCTGCACCAAGCACAGCCCGAGAAGCTGCTGCCCACTGGGAAGCTGCACGGTGCGCGCCGAGGATCCGGAAGCCTCTTTCCTCTCAAAAGCAGGCGGCCCTCCAAGGCAGAAGCGGAGGATAGGCGCATGAAGTGAACTGCTGGAAATTCACGGACATCGCGAAGGTGCACTAGAAAAACCAGTACTGGCCTGGGAGGTGCTCCAGAACTCGGCGGCCTGCTCTTCTAGGCAGGGAGCAGGGTTTCACTGCAGGAGCCTCGGCTCCCTTTCCAGAGGGGAACCGAGCGCTTGGCCATGGATTCGGGGGACCGCCGAGAGACACACCGCTTTCGGGGCCCAGGCCCAGCACGGGCCCGGGCCGAGGGCCGTTGCAGGACGAGTGCCAAAAGCGCAAAAACGTGTTGCCCTTCTCTAAGGCTTTCGCTTCTGAAGGTGACCAGCTCCGGAGGGCGCCCGGCCTGGAGGGGTCGAGTCAACAAATGCGGCAAGGGTTCTCTCCCTACACCGCTAATTTCAGCCATCGGATCACATCCAAGAAAGTGGGGTTGCGGGATTGAGTGACATCGCTGGCAAACAAACATGGAGCCTCCGGTGCACGTCTTCTCACTCGCCCTCCAGCTCCCACTGCAGGCCGTCTAGAGCGGCCTGCACTAGCTCTTCAGGGGAAGCCTGCGCCCACCTTGACACCCTCTGACCATCCACATTTCCCTGAGTGCGCCCATGCTCCCCCCCCTTTTGCTTGCAAATGCACTTGAGACCGCCGAGCCTTGAGAGCACGGTTCTCATGTTCGGCGGTGCCATCAAGTCCTTGATTTCCGGCAGCTCCCATGAGCTCGCTGTGGAAGGGTGCTCGAACAAGAACTTGCGGCCGCAGTCATACTGCTCTGTCATCATGTCCGCACTGAACTGAATGTGCGACCTGGCGGTCTCCGTGCGCAGCGCCACTTCTACAGGGTCCATCTTGTGAAGATTGGACGCGCCCTGTAGCGTGCTGTACATCGTGCACTCTGGACTGCAAAGGAGTATAGGTATGGCTGGCATCTCTCCAACAGACCTCTGGCATACTCCCTGTCTAAGAAACGATCGCAATCCCAGCTTGGGTCAGCTTCCCTGTCTAGCGAAAACTGCGCTTGCATGATACGCTCTCGGGCCGCTGGCACAAGCCTAGGAGGACAGAACATCTCCATGACACAGTCGCCGTACTCCGGTAGCGGGTTGCGCCTGTGCTGGAAGCTGTGCTGCCCTGCACTGATCTCCTGCTGCCTGGCCGCACCGATGACGGCGACTTCTTCAAAGGCTGCAGTGCGCTCTCTGCGTCTGATAGAACTGGCGGAGGCAGCATATCCACCGGCCCCTCCTCATCTGACAAAACTGGAGGAGGCAGCACGTCCGGCATCCTTTGACGGGTTTGCCGGACTTCTTCTCCTTCCTCGGTCTTCCTACTCGAAGCTATCAGCCTAATCCGTGTCGGTGAGTCGGGGGTCTGACTCTCGGAAGGCTTGGGCTCCGTGCGGCGCCTTGCACGTTGACCAAGCCACCTCAAACTTGGGATCGATGGAAGCGGCAATCTCGTCAGCAATGCTGCAGCAAGCCCGCGACAGCATGTAGCGCCCCGGCACCGCCAAACATATAGGAGATACGACAAAGACGGCGTAGGGGGGCCCTGGCACCCGCTAGTACAGCTCGGAGTTCAATGATAAGCGGAGGGGAGGTCGCGTTTTACGGCTGCAGAGAGCTCGGCCTGGCCCAGGCCCCAGCTCTGGGCAGGGCTACCGCAAGAAGGGTTTCTCTTTGGCTTTCGTTTTCAGGAGGGGACGGGGAGGAGGGGGAGGGGCTTTTCTTTTGGCATGAGGGGACCCGCCCAAGTCTCTTCTTTGGGCTGCCGAAGGTTTCTAGCATTGGGAGCGAGCCCCCGAAGATTCATGAGCTCTCTCTCTCTCTCTGCGTGTCTGTGCGTGTCTATACCTGCAGCTAGAGCTGACCCGGACTGGACACCATCATGTGACAGATGGACCCCGAGCTAAACCCGACCTGAACCCACGAAGGACAAAAACGGAACTGTCGAAGCTCTAGCACTGGACTGCGCAGCTGCTGAGCGGTGAGCTGCACACGAGGCCAGCTCCTGTGTGCTGTCGTGCTCGGTAGCTGAGCGTTTCGAGCACAAGTTGACCTAGGACATAGAAGAGAACTTCCTGGGAAGATTCCCGCCCTACCCAACCCGATGCCTACAAGAAGACTCCAGGATGTCACAGCAGCTCCACGGCGAAATCTTGACAGGAAGATCTGCCCCAAGGGCTCCTGTTTTTGAACCAGGGCTTGTGTCAACCAGCGTGTCTTCTCACATGACATGCTGCATGCTTGAAGCCGCGAACACAAGGCAGAAGGAGTGATCGGGATAGTGTATCCTGACTTCGGAAGCTTGCAAGCTTCGAGCGCGCCTCAACTCCCACAGCTGCACATGTCCTGCAGGCCATATCAAACGCTAAAGCCCCGGAACAGCCGAGGCACCACCTTCGAGGCGAGTCCTTCCGAGCCCGAGTCTTGGAAAAGAGGTTTAGGGTAACCCAATGGCTACATACAGGTAGAAGCACCCATTCTAGAGTTTCAGTCCCATCCCGCCGTTCGCACTTGCATAACTGCGATGTTGCATGATAGCCGTAAGACCCTCACGCCCGAAATCCTGATCTCGTTACGGTGAACCTTCAGTTTCTGGTGGTAATCTGCCCAAATCCCTGCGATGCTACATTCTTTATGAGCCCTCCGGGCTAAGGGATCTGAGGATTGCTCTGGCTGCGGATTCGGTTGAAGCTACCAATGATCCAGTAGGCTCTGCTCACCGGCCGGAGATGACCAAACGAGCCACGTGGTTGTACACCTGCATGAATATGTGACGCCGTGAGATGCGCCAACGAATTCAGCATGGTGTGCACGTAAGTGCACATTACTTCGTCTCTTAATTCTGTTCTTCAGTGTTGCTTGGACATTGGGCATGGCAGGTTTTCTGCTGATTGGGAGAAGCATTGACACTCTTGCCACTCTAGGTCCTCAAAGCGTAGAGCTTGCAAGTTCCTGACTGCTGAAACTTTGTGGCTTCCATGTGCTTCTGGTAGATTTGGGGAGCCGTCGATCTGCCCTCAAATCGTACCCGCATCAGGCGTCAATCCTCCGGATGTATCGCTGTCGTCGGCCTCAAGGTGACATGATGCTCTTGTCTTTTCTGGTGGTAGGGGATTTCCTGACCTTCACGATGACATGGCTTACAACATCCTTGTTGATAAAAGGCTTGTTTTTTGCATTCTTGCGGGAAGAGAACAAAGAGCCCTTGCTGGGCCGTTGGAGTAGGCCGTCTTCATATAATCGAAAACAGTTGGTGCCATGGGTCTCCAGCAAAGTTGAGGCTTCTGGTGTACAAAAATTTTAACTTCCAGTTCACTGCGATGGTTCTCAGAATCAGGCATTTTGTGACTCGGCGGCAGAAGGCTTAGGTAGAACTTGGGTTAAGGACGGAGGGGAAAACACATGGAGAACGGCTCCTGCTTCACATGAGTTACCCGTTGTTTCCATGCTGCACCAGGCAAAGCCTCGGCGTGGACGAGGCGACGATTCTGCGTGCCATGTCGGGCGCTTACTGTTTCCTCACGAAGGACTGGGTCAGAAGCATGCCGATGTGGACCGTTTAAGTGAGACAAGTAGCCCCTGAACGCTGGCGACTTCCCCCACCACTTATCTCCATCATCCCCCATCGCGGAACTCCTCGCTGATCCCGCTTATCCTAGATCCCGCTTTCCCGCGTCTCACGCGGGCGATCCTTCTGATCGCAAGGCGACCACCACATATCGCCGCGTGAAGGGGCGGCATCAAGCTTGCGAGGTTAGGCGTTGAGCTTTTTGTGTTGAGAAGGGTTTGCTTGCGCTTGATTTGTCTATTCCAGCTCTTTTTCCACAGTGGCTGGGCGTTTTGTCTTCTCTCCTCTCCCACTCTTCCCACTCTTCCCTTTCCTCCCAACTCTCCTGGCTCTGCCGCAAGGGGACTCGGCCTCGGATGGCGGCGGAGGCCCGGAGCTGCCGGAGGCCCCCGGCTCCTCAGGGCTCCTCCGCGGGTTTTTGGAGTTCGGGGGGGCCGGTTTGTGAAGGCTTTGACTTAGAGAAAAATTGACAAAGAAGCCTGGTAAAAAGTACTGTGAAGTTCTTGGCTTGAGCTGTGATATGCTCTTTCGCACTTCACATTCATGCGGATTGAAGGGTCGAGCTCATTCTCTGGCTTAGTTGGAGGCACCTGTCTCTGACAACCCTCCCAAAGCACTGAGAGGAAGCAAGAAGCACCCAAACAGGCGACGCGAGAGCCGAAGCGCGAGAAGAGAGAAGAGCAAGAGAAGCAAACGTGGCACCATGAAAAAAGCAAGGCAAAAAGATACACGCTTGATATCAGAATCAGGTCAGAGCTCAAACATACTGATCGAGATCACCGATTCCCATCACTGCGCTGAGAAGGAGCACCCAGCCAGTAGGCACTGAATCAGGCCAAGATGCGATATTGAGCATTCCATAGATAAAGTGGTTAACGGAAGACAGTCATGGCATGACGCACATGATGCACCAAGCTTCTTCCCAGCAGCTTCCGCGATGCCACCCAGGTGAGGTATCTCGTTGGGTTTTCGGCCCGTTCTAGGGGGGCTGCGCCCCATCAGTGGAGACCCCCTCAAGAACTTTGCTCCAGAACCCTCAGCGACAACGTGGAAGCCCTTTGAAACAGTGTTCTGCCCATTTCCCTTTCGTGCAGGCCACTCATTGCTCTCTGTCTGCAGCGCTGCAAATCGGCAGGATTCCATTCTGCAAACACATTCGGCAGATGTCATGACTAAAGTTTAGCTTAGACACTTCCAGGGCAAAGGTGAAACGAAGACTGTCCCAAGTCCCATGTGTAAAACACCTATGCCTATGCATTGCAGACACGGTCTGCGCATTGCTGAAAGTTACCAGCATCCACCGAGAATGTGACCTCCAGGTCATGCATGCAAGCATGTTCGTAAGACTGCTCCTGGTGGCACAAACAGGACAAACAACGGCATCTTCCTTTAAAAGAGATTCAGGGGCTCAGAATAGTCCTTGCTGTGCTCGTTTCTTCGGTGCCCTGGCGCTGTGAGTAATCTGTGAGTACGGCTAGAAGAGCAGCACATGGAACCTGCCTTGCTGCCTTGTGTGTCTCGCGTCGTGACACCTCCTCGACTGAGCCCCTGAGCTCGGTCAGGAAAGAGAGCTCTCTTGATTTCACTTCTCCCAGGCCCGTCGCCTTCTTGAAGCCTCGGAGTCCTCGGAGGCTCGTTGGTGTCGAAGTCCCCACTAGTACCCCAGCATGGGAAGAAAGTGCCCAAAGCATTCTATGTGGCAGTGACGGTGGAGTGGATGGGTGGATGCAAGCACCTCCCAGTCCTTCTGGTTGTCACTCTGTACTCACACGCGTCTGGGCCAGGCATGACCGACACTGTGCACCAGCAGTCATGTTTCGTCTGTGTTCTCATGACTGCTGATGAGGCTACAATCGCCAATCCGGTTTCTGGCCGCTGCGACTGCGACTGCTGCTTTGCCCCGCCGGGCCCTGAGAGTCATGCTGTTTTCGACGAGAAACAGCCATGTCTTCCGAAGCCGGTGGACGGAGTGGCAAATATTTCTCTCGGAGTTGCCGAGTTAATGTTGTGCTTGGAGCGGTTTCTTGTTGCTGTGACCGGAGCGGTGGGCTTCTCATCCTAGAGCCGAGGGACAAGAAGGCTCAGCACGACCCGTAGCCCGCACTGATCCTCAGTGTGCGTCAGGCGATCGAGTAGAGAAAAAAGCGGTGCGTCATGTGTCTTCCACTGAACCCCAAGTGCGGCAACAACGGAGTTGTGCAAGTGACTCCAGAGCCACTGCCTGCTCGCAGACACGAAGTGGCTCACTACAGGCAGCGAGATTCGAACACCGAATTGACCGAGCCATTCGCGGAGTGATGTGGTAGAACCATGTACGACACAACCGAAATCTAGTGCAATTGCCTTTTGCGGCGATGGGAGATCTTTTGTCGACATGCGGGTCGGCATGGCGTGATTGTGCGTGATTCGTTGCGCTAGAGTTCACTCGGCTCGCTGCTGTGGTTTGGTACTACTTGTCAGTAGCGGGTGCGTGTGAGCACTTGCTGAGTGAAAGCCTCTTGTAGTCCAGGTGATTCTGTTCTGAGTTCTGATGCCGAGGCATTACGTGTTTGACCTGCATGCCAGGTGCACCAACCCAGACGAGGAGTGCACGAAGGAAGTGGTGTCCCGGCAGCGTGGAGAAAGTTGTTTTTCACGAGGTCGTAGGATGGAGTGATGTTGGATGGATCGCGCAATCTTCGATGGCACGGTTGAGGTCCAGGTTGATGCATTGCATGATGTGAGATTCTCGTGTCGTTTCCTAGTCATGCATCCATTCAGCTAGCTATCTATGTATCTACCTACCTACACATACCCATATATATATATATATGTATGTATGTATGTATCTGTAAAATATATGTTGATTATTTGAAAGCACGGGGCGATCGGGGATCACTGCTCAGCCTACGACGGCGCTGTGCGTGCGGTGCAGTGTCGATGCATGCTCGGATGTCACAACCCACTCGTGCCGCCGACGTGTTTGATCGTGCCAAACGACACTGCGCACGTCATGCCGTTAGGATTCGTTCTCGGATTTGACATCCTACCCGCGTGTCCGCGTCCTCCGGTAAGCACGGTATTGTACATTTTACTACATTTGCCCCAAGATGCCATGTCGCCAGCATTCAAAAACCCCTGGACCGGCAGTGTAAGTGCATGTGCGAGACGAGAACGGAGAGAATTGTAGCATCAATCTATGTAGCCGCACCCCACAACCCCCACTCAACGCCTTCAGCCACTGAAGAATCAGCTGGGCGTAACTCCCGAATCCAAGGATGTGACACATCCAGGCTGCAGAATTAGTCATACATTCATCGCGACAATTGGCTATATGGCTATACCTTTCAGACCATGTGAGACTCAGTTGGGCCCGAAGTGCTTCTCCCAGCAGGTTGCTCGCGTGTGGGTCGGGGACTTGGTGAGCGTCCTGCGGGTCTCAGAGACCCTGCGGTCGATGCTTTAGGTTAGTCTTGGGGTTTCAGGCCGTTCTTTTTTTTGTTCGGCAGATGCTGCGGTGCTTGAGCCGCAGGTGGCACCTGCGGGACCTGTGCTCCTCGGTAACGTGGTCGCCTCGGTGCTTTCGATGTCGAGGGCGACAGCGAGGGGCCGTCTTTTCGTGGGGTTGCTGGGACGGTCGTTGTGCAGCCCGCTGGGCGTTAGGTCTTCCCGGCCAGGCCAAACCCACCCAGGAAAGCAGTCGCCCCGGTGCCGTAGACGGGGACGGTGTTTTGGCCATCGTTGCTATGTCGTTCCCAGGTACCCAGATCCACTTCCAGCCTAAGCAGGCCGGGCCGAGTGGCCAGCTTCGTCCTGTTCCACTGCTTTGTTTCGAGTTCAGCTCGTGGAGTAGCACGGACAGGGCCGCTTCCGAAGCGAACGCCACCTTCCGGGCCTATCACGAGGAGCTGCGGGAGGACGAGGAGCAGGGCGGCTTGTTCCGGCTCGTTTTCGAAGGACAGGTCCGTGATCATCGACCCCTTTCTGGTCTTGGGCTCACCGCCTTTCGGAAAGGTCGTAGACTTCGATTCCGGGCGTCTTGAGGTGGAGCCGAATGGTGATGCCTGGGGCTACTTCGCCGTGTACGATGGCCACGGCGGGTCCGAGGCGGTGGACGCTGTCAAGGCCTGCTGCGAGTGTCTTCCAAGTGCTGCAGATTGCTTTTTGGGATCGCCGTCTCCTTGGATTGCAGGCGCAGCTGCACATCCTCGTCCTCGACGAGCTGGTGAGGGTCACAAGGCAAGGGCCCTGTCCTCCGCCTCTACTGCTTCGTAAGCGTCCTTTGACAGGGCAGGGCCCGTGACTGATGCGGTGGTCGCCGGGGTGCTCACCAGGTGCACGGACCCGTTTCTTTCACGGCCTGTTCTGCTGGAGCTGTGTGCCGTTGCAGCGCTTTTGTTTGTCTCTGCAGGGCCTTCCGCCGAGTTGATGAGCAGCTGAAGCCCCGCCCTCGGACGTGGCCCGAGCTTTCCTCTCGTGTGCTTTCGAAAGCCGTCCAAGGCTGCTGGGCCCTGCAACTTGGCAATGCGGCTGCACGGCCACCGTGGCGCTCGGCTCTGCCGTGACAGCACGACGGGTTCTCCAGTTGATCCGTGATCTCACATTGATTTTTGAGTCCGGTCGGAGGTGCTATCACATCGCACGGCTGCTAGGCTGCGTCTCCACGTGGGGGTTCTTAGAGACCTGTGAAAGCTTGCGGCAAGCCACCGCCTTGCGGGCCATCGTCCTGGAGTCCGGCAGTCGGGCGCTCGAAAGAGCGGAACAGAGAGAGAGAGAGAGAAGTGGGTGGCTCAGCCTCGGCTAGCTCTCTTGAGGCGAGTGCCGGCTCACCCGGGATCACAGGCGCGGCCGCCTCCCCAAAGCATCAATCGCTGCAGTTCGCGAGCCTACCAGGCCGACTGACCATGCTGAAATGAAGCGGGTGGAAGCCGAAGGCTCCAGGGACCGTGTGCCCCAGAAGCTGAAGATTGGAGAGTCGAGATCCCGCTGAGTATTATCCACACCTCTGCTCCAGCATTTCATTGGGTACTCGTAGGCGGCTTCGTGGCGCGGGGCCGGGTGGTCGGAAGCTGCCTCAGCGGGAGCTCAGCCTCGACCGGCTTTTGTCCTTTTGGGTTTTTCCCTGATTTTCTTGTCGGTGCCCGTGCTACTGTACTTGCCACAAGAATTGCCGGCATTGCCCGCGGCTCTGCTGCCATCTGCTGCCCAGGCCAACTTGCCGTCAGCAGGGCCCTGGGCGACCATTCGCTGAAGTCTTTCGGCCCGGTCCCCACATCGAAAGCTCGATTATAGCAATCAGGACCAACTCAAAGCAACATGAAGCACGACCAGGATGGCAGTCAGCAGTACTCAGAAAAGAACGAGCTGCAGTGAGGCATTTGATGCAAGAGTATCGTATTTAACATATATGCATACATGCAGATGCAGATGTACAGAATGAGCCCCTGGACGGCAAGCCTGCAAGCCCCAACCACTAAACACGCCTTTACCCTCAACCCGAATCCGGCTTGACGCGGCCCTCTTGAGGAGTGAGTTGGCATCCCCACATCTGCACACGCGAAGTTCTCCAGGCCGGGGCAACGGGAGCGGTCATGATTTCAGTCTGTGGCTAGAGAGACTGTAACTTGGTGCAGGACGCCGTGTTAGTGATTGCCAGTGATGGCCTTTGGGACGTGATGTGCTGGACTCAGGAGCCTTGCTTCGAGTTGGCTCCTTCTTCTTCTTCTGCTGCCATGTCACTATTCGATGTTGATCTTGGCGACAATGATGATGACGAGACCGTTGTTGTTGTTGTGGGTGGTGGTGGTGGTGGCGGTGGTGGCGGTGGTGGGTGTTGAGGTTGACGACGTGATCTGTCATAACGTCATAACCCTTCATGGCCATCGTGGTATTGAATGGTGTTCAAACATGGCCATGATGACGACGTGTCGTTGCTGATATTGCTGCTAATGCTGGTGAGGACGAGAGTGATGATGGTGCTCGTGAGGTTGATGCTGATGACCATGATATGTCATGACGGTGTTGGCTCCTGCGTTATGCTGACTGCCGACAGCAACATGAACCGACATGTCTCTTGCACCCGTTGTTGTTTTCGCAGGACCGATGGAGAGGCGCGGGCGGTGGTCGATCACAGCGTCACCGAGCGCCTGCAGGACAAGGCGTGTTGAGAGTAGACTTTAGCCTCGACGAGGCCGGTTACGGTGCAAATGATCGAAACGACAGCATCGTCAGCTTTTCTGCCACCACCACCAGCAGCACCAGCAGCACCAGCAGCACCAGCACCACGACCACCACCACCGTCAGAGTTGCGGTCATCGTCATTGCATGAGTCATCACCCTCCTCCTCCTCATTATTACATCATGAACATTATCAACATCATCATTATCCTCCTTATCATCATCCTCATCATTATCATCGTCATCACCGTCCTCCTCCTCGTCGTGGTCCTGCTCATCATCATCATCATCATCAGCAGCACCACCACCATCATCATCATCATCATCACCAGCATCATCACGATCGTCATCGTTGGCATGTGGCATCCATGTCGTCGCAGCGCACGAGGCTTCTGCTCAGGTCTAGGGCTGGAGTAACAAGAGAACAATACTCACAGTGAGCAGTGCAGCTCTTCAACCGCTTGCCATTGACGTCTTCACTGCAATATCGTAGCAGAAGTATCGCAAACAGCACAAAGGGCAGTGTCCTGGGGAGGCTCAGACGAAAGAGCTCGAATGTCTAAGAGCATGTCGGATAGGACTTGCACGTCCCGATTCTTAGTAAATCCGAAAAAGATGCAACATGCACAGGAAGCAACAATGACGGCCACGACTACGCAGACAGCGAGCACGAATAAGCCAACGACGAGGAGAGCGACGCAGATGGCGAGCATGACGAGGACGAGGAGGAGGAGGAGGAGGAGGAGGAGGAGGAAGGAAAGAAAGAGAAGCAGCAGCATATCAGCGAATCGTAACGACAGCAATAATGACAGGAGCAGGGAACAGGTCAGGTTCCGAGAGGAAGTGCTCACATGCTTGAACTTGACTTCCAGTGGCATGCTGTTTGCTTTCCCGTTAATTCGTGGGTGCGGCATGTTCCGCCAGGCCCCCGAGTTCTTGATCAATGCCGCGCTCCGTAGAGGTGCGGGTGCGGTGGATCGCGTCTATCGAAGCGGAAGGCGGTGCTGAGAGAAGTCCCCCAAGCCCCAAGCCCCGCAGAAAGAGGGAGAAGGAGCAGCAAGAGATCTTTGCGCCAGGAAGCACGGACAATACCACCGCCTTGGTCGGCTTCTTTGGCTCGGTCCAGGCCTCGGCGGAGGTACTCGTAGCGCTGTCGGTGACGGACAGCGAGAGTGCAGGCCATCTGTCTCTGTAAACTCTCTTTGCCGTTCGTTTCACAGTTTGCATTGACCCCTTCCCGTCATCTTCACCTGGTGCTAAGGGTGCCACCGGCTCCAGTCCTCTTTGAGTTTCTGACGACGCTGAGTGGCTGAGCGCCGGGGTGCGGCTTCCGTCAAAGTGAGCGGGGGCGCCTTTCATTCCCTTGAGAGGAATTAGAACTAGGCTCGTCTTGATCGTGACGAGCACTTTCGGAGTGTCCGCAATCCTCCGAACAAGTTGAAATCCCTGAGAGGGCCTGAAACTCCTGGGCCTCTGGGCATTTCCTGAAAGCCGGGCCCCTGTCTTGAACGCTCGAGGCGATGTGAGACGGGGCTCGAAGGCTCGTCAATCTGCCGTGAAGCGTTTATTCCTGGCAAACCTAATCCATCTCCAGCCTGCTATCTACTGATTACCAGTTTTATCTACCTAGCAGAGAGGTAAGACAGAGGTTGCACTCGTGACTAGTGGAACCAACTTGAGCGTTTGCGGCTACACTGCACTTCCCAGCAATCTGCAGCTTGTGCGGATGTGTGCAAACGCAGGTGTGCTTCTTCAAACATGCACCCGGCTTCACCACCCTGAAGTATGACCGGCTGCCGTGTTTCCTCGTTTGAGCCAGAGTGGGTGAGCCCGAAGGACACCTGATACCGACACTTGTTTTGGACATCTGTGATGGTCTTGCGCACTGTTGCCGAAAATCTGCTAGGATTCATATGTTGCGTCCAGCGGAAGGCGATTCCTTGAAAGTTTCTGGTAGTTGACTTGAGTTGGAACTCAATTCCTCACTGCCTGGCTGCAGGGTGAAGATTATCATTCCGCTCTCGCCACGAGCTCAGTGCTGTGGGCGGCGATTGGGGTTAGGATCGTTTAGGATGCAGGTGTTTGGGGAGTGCGACGATTTCTGTTCATGTAGATCACGGACTGGACTCATGCACGCTTCCCTCTTCGGCATAGCCAAATAATCATGCAACGTGCAGGCGTCAGGAAAGTGTTGCGACATGCTTGCCCTGCGTGTTTGCTCGCGGGCTTCTCCTTTCAAGTCCATGTTAGATTTATTCCGACTGCACGAGGTGCAAACTCGGTCTACCCAAAAGACTCGCTCGCCTTTGTGAGGAGCTCGATTTTTGGCAGTCAGTAGCGAGAGCTCTGGAGCACAGCCGCTTGAGGCTACCCACTTTTCAGGGTGGCCAGCATCAAAAAAGTGAACTCATTGGTGCTACCTTCGTCGCCGGAACCTAAGCCATGGTGCTTACCATCAGAGACTGTAGACTCCGTGGGCCTTGGCACGTCGTCGACTCGGAGTCGAATCAGTTCCGAGAAGTGTCGAGCGAAGCACAGCGAAGATACCGTCACAGGTGGCAGGCAATGCTGCAGACAATGGTGCCGAGACCAAGCACCAGCGCCCCGCAAACGACTCAGCACAGGACCGTCGCACGCATCTCGCATCGCGCCTATGTTGCTTAAAAAGTGCTTTAGCAGGAACGGTCCTCAGTGCCAGAGAAGCAAGAAGATAGGGGTCAAGCCTTCCTCAATTCTGAAGCCTACAGGTATGGCCATGTATGGCCCAACGGTCGGCGGGCTGGGTCTCCTCGGGAAGATGCCAGGTGAACAGGCAGTGATGCACAAGTGATAAGCTGCAGTTGTGTTCAATGGTGCAGGGCAAAGGGGCCACGTCTTCTTGCGAAAGTCAAATCTTTCACGGGTGGGACAATCTTTGCATTCTGGCTTCATGCCGGGGCTATAATGTCACGGACAGACTCCTTCTCAAATTCATTTATACTTCGTGCCAGGAGGCAAAGATCGTGCTTTCGACGGCGTGTTCCACCGGTGCCGCACTGCTTTCACTTGCCCGACTCTCAGATGCTCTTGAGGCGGGCATCAACCTTGTCTCAAATCGCCAGCTCGCATCGACGTTGGCCGAATCACACCTCCATGCTTGAATGTGCTGAGACGTATGCCCTCGCCTCTGTCTCGGGCGCTCATTTCAAACCCGTGGTCACCTTGGCAGTCGGCTTCCCAGCATTTGGCAGACTCAACTCTGTGGCAGAGTAGCCTCCTTTTGCCTTGAGCATCTCCTTGCAGCCAGAAGTCGGGTGCTGCATAAACAATGTGCTGCAGCAAAAGCTTTGAGGTTTTGGGGTGCAGCATAACAAGGATGGGAGTAGCTTGCCCTAAACACCGAAGCGAGCATGAAAGAGTTGGGGAAGGAAGGTCTTTATGCCGTCTTAGGATGCAAACGGTTTGGAGGCAGATCGGTCTTGCAATTTTCGGGGCTCGAATGTTACGGCACCGGTGCACTGGCTGTGCTGCCACGACTTGGAAGTCTCGGCCGAGCTGACGTTCACTAGCTGGAACTGCAACGTGTGGGCTAAGGTTGGGTGCTTCGCATGCAGGTTTGCCACCAATCGCATTGACCTGCTGGATGGCCAGGGTCCGACACTTATACTTGCACAAGCTTATGGAGCTTTGGCCGCTGCACTTTCGTGCCCAGGCATGTCTCTTGTTGCCATCTTGCACGGCTGTTCTAAAGAAACTGTAGACCTAGAATGCATCTTCGACCTCTTCGCTGCAGCCGGGTACCCTTTCGTGGGCAAGACGGGCTATGAAAACAGTCCCAGCGATGCACAGAGGCGGTGCCGGCGGTGCCGCAACATTTGCCCCATCTTGGACCTGGCACAGTTCGGGTGGTCATGGCCTAAGCAGCACCTCGCCAGGTCTTAGGTTCAGCTTCGGGAGAAAGCTGTTCTGGTTGTCTTTCTTTTTTCTCTAGCCGGTCAAAGGAAACTACCAGTATCCTGGAATACCTGCAGCTCTGCTCGTGTTTGTGGAGGGTCGGGCAAACTGTTCTGGGCATTTTGTGTTTGTGACTCCTGGTCAGTTAACCAATCCGAGTGGGTTCCGTGACGTTGTGTGTAGGTTCTCGGTAATTCTCGCTGTAAGCGAGTGCACAGCCGCCAAGTCGTGTGGGATCGAGAGCAAGGCTGCTTGTGGACTCTTTCGGTGTAGACCTACCGCCATAGTGATTTGGTGCCAACATGCTGCACTGCTTCCTCAGCCTTACACCCTAAACCCTAAGCCCGAAACCATGGCAGGTTGCAGGCCGCTCCTCATTCCAGGCTCGTTCGGCTGTGTGGCAATCTTGAGCAGCTCTGCAGGACGTGTTCGCGGCTTTTGCTTAACAGTCAAATGTTCTGTTCCCTCTTCCAAGAGCACAGACTGGTCGGAAGTCTTGATTCGTCACCAAAATCAAAGCATTTGCGACTGCCACTGCCATTGTCGGCAATCGAACTCGATTCACATTGCTCCACATTGTGCGCGTCTTCAGCCGTTCTACATCAAGCACCGACGTGATTCCTGCTTTTTCCCAACATGGGAAGCATTTTCAGTGATGAAGAGTCTGCGTCTTAGGGGTCGTGTCTGCAATGTGTCGGGATTTCATATGACACTAAACCTATCCTACTCAACCACCCTGAACCGGATCTTCCATGCTCCCACGCGCTTCTGTACAGCTATTCGGAGCTGGATTGGCTTGTTCGACCTCTATCTCCGTCCATGTGCAATCTGAAATCTGTAACCGACCTTAACACCCCAAACCTCAAAGCAATTGAACCTTCGAAACCACCAAACTTGCGCGAAACCTTGCCTATCTACAGCCCTGTGCTTCTCTAAATGTCTGCAAGCACGGACGAAGCCCCGGCAAGATACATGTAGCATCGCCAAGACCCCTCGCACCCATACTATCTTCCATATCCTAAGCCCTAAGCGTTTGAAATCATCCAGGAGAAGGGCCCTCATTCGGCAAAGCCTCAAGACCCTAGACGCATGTATCACGCAGCCCTCCTTGCTAAACAAAGCTCGACCTAATCCTCAAGTCTCCAATTAAACCTTTGCGGCCCAAGGCCCAATGATGGCTCGATCTCCGACACATGTTCGAGGTTTCGGGGTTAGGAGCGCGCCTGCCGTGCGCAAGGCGCTGGCAAGGCTGCTGCTACCACTGTGTATTTGTTTCTTTCCGGCTCAAAATTAGCGGTGTGCCGTGTTGAGGGCTGTTCTTCTTTGTTGCGACGTTGCAATAAATTCATGCAGGCCTTCTGCCAACATAGACCTCAAATAGCGAAAGACCCCCGCCACTCTGACTAGCCCGTCACTTCAAAGCGCTCACTGACCACACTTTGGCGACTGGCACCTCAGAGCACACACCACACGGGACTGTGGTGGACGCACGGTTGTCAGAGGTGGAAACACGAGTCGCAGCCAAAACGGGTGCAGCACTGTGGCGGGAGCACGATCTCGAAATGTGCGAAATTCCGAAGGAATTCAATTTTTTTGAGCGACTGGACAGCCAGACACCAGCATGGGACTGTGATTCATCAAGTGCGGGAGTGCCAGAACAGTGCATCTTGCAAGAAAAACGGCATCTGCGACGGCCGCGACCCATCCCGGAACCGTGACAAGAACACGATGTTGCTCGAAAAGTGCAGACAGCAGGAGCCGCGGAACCGCCGGGCAGGTGTGCTTCACCGGTCCACCAACCAACTCCTGTGGCATTAAGTACGCTACATTTGCTAAAAGGAAAAAGCCATAGGTTGGCTGCTTCGGAAATATGGAGTGTGAGATTGGTCGTTTGCTCATTGGGGCATTGCGAAAGTTGTTCCCTTCTGGGTGCATTTAGGGCTGTGCGTTGCGTTCCGTGTCAGCACGGGCCCGTGCAGCATAAAAGCGGGTCCCTTGCGGCGGCATGCACATCTATCATGTAACATCTGTTGTTTGTTGACTAGGACCGCACAGCACATTAAAACATGAAGGATGTGACAAATGTGTCGTTTTCATCAGGGCCTTACAGCAGAATGTGTTTACTTGCTGAGTGCATCCATAGCTCTGCGTTTTGCATGCCAGGAACATTGCAGCATAAAGTAGTTTACCTGGTAGGAGCATAAGCTGTGCGCTTGTAGGGTAAACATTTCAGCATACAGAAGTTGCTTGTCCAGTAGTTTCCATCTCATACCTTTAGAATGAGATTTGTGCTTTGCCAGTTACTCTACATCATTACACGGGAGAGTGCTGTAGTTTACCTGCCGTCAAACATAGACGACATGAGATTTGGTTTTTGTTCCTTTTAGGGTGTATGTAGAAGCGTAGGTTCGTGTGCATTGCCGGTGAAGCCTTGCAGCTTGTTTGCTTTCGTGGTTTTACACAGTAGCCGACATGACGCCATTGACAACTAGATTTGAAGAGAGCCTAGCAGTCGAAGCGCATTGTGTACCCAAGAGTCATGCAGGAGCACCCCGAAATCCCCCAGATCCGCAGGACCAAAATCGATGCTGTGGTGGCCGAATGTCGCCGCACTCCGAAACCGATAGAACAGCAACGCGAGACCACGCAGGCAGGCCGCGAAGAGGCGAATACAGTGGCCTTGCTGGGACTGAAACCACTTCGGGCGATTTGAAAAACAAACACAATCTAAGAACGCACTCCAAAAGACGTGCAGGACCGGGACAGGAGCCCTTAAAGCGGTGACCAGAGAAGGTCAAGCCAAAAAGAGCACGGGACTGGCAGGAGCACAGGTTCCATGCAGAAACACCAAAACGCAAACTGGGAGCACGATTCAAACGAGTTGGGGAATTTCAAGAAACGTCTATTCGTCGTCCCCAGAACTTACGGCCCATGCCATGCACCGCGCAACTGCAGAAGCCACAGAATCACGGTCTGTGACCACAAGGGCACTGCGAAGGTCGACCAAATCCTTGTGCGCTCCTAGTGCAGGAACTCTACTTTGTTGCCGTTCTGCATTTTTGGGGAACCGCACTGACACCCTGATTCGGCAATGCTTTTATTGGCCACTGACATTGCGCGCAGAAGGAGCTTCCTCACCGAGCAGCAGGCCGCCACAAATCACGAGCAAGACGTTCGGCTTGCTGCACTGCTTCGGCAGGCCGGAAGCTATAGACCAGAAATCATCTGCACTGTTTCAGTCAGTGTGTGTGCGTGTGTGCGTGCGTGACTGCGTGCGTGCGTGCGTGCGAGTGTGTGCGTGCCTCTGTGTGTGTGTGTGTGTGCGTGTGTGTGTGTGTGTGAAGTTTAGGGCTCAGGCTTTCTCCCCAGAAACCTTGTTGATCGACGTCCCCTGCACGTGTTGTCGCTGCCAGATGGAGCTGCAGGGCATCGAACCGGTGCTGACGGAGATGACGGAGCCGGGGACTTGGCTCGCTTTGCTCTATAGGCTATAGGTGGTTTCCCACAACGCTGGGGTCGACGGCAAACTAAACAGTGAATGGCGATTCTCATCGCACTTGGGACCATGGCAGCTGAAATTCCAAGACCGACATCTCAACCAGCGCACCCGAATGTGCGCCACGATGGAATATGCACGGGACAGTGGGCAAGAGGGCAGCTAGGCTCCTATCGCACCCGAGATCAAACACCGATGCACCCAGAGGACTTTGGCAAGAGCACGGCTTCGAGCCAGGATGTGTGCCAGCAGGCGAGAGCCGAACCGGCCAGGTTCGGCATAAAGGCTAGCAATCAATCAGCACTTCATCCACATCACGCTCCAGCAAACTACGGGACTGCGCATTGATTTCGGGTTCCGGTTGTAGTGGCCGGGACTATCGCACATGGAAGTACATATTTCTTCAAGACCGGTATTGTATCAATTCCAGGGGGCAGCACCTTGCCATCGCTTCTTTTTGGTTGAACGTTGCTCTCGCCTAGACTCGGAAAGTAAGGAACCAGAGCGCAGACCTGTGGCACACAAGTAACAAGAAGTGGAATACGTTTCAACCTCAAAAGATGCTCAACAATTAGTTTAACCCACACCCCTACAAACCAATACAAACAACATCTTAAGCAATCCTTTTTTGCTTGCCACCCCGCACTTTTGAGCACATCTCTTGTGAAAGTAAAGGCTTTTCTATCCCATAATGTCAGCCCTGCAGTCCTAGGCCGCAAGACCCGAAGCCCTAAACTCATGAACTCCCAGAAACAGTTTCACTGCAACTACTTCGCAGGCACCTGGTGGGGGACACTTTGCAATCCGCAGAACCCTAATCCCCAAGACCAAGCAAGAGACAATTGAATTTGTAGAATGAAGCGGAATTGCATGTGACAAGGCACCGCTGGGGCGACGGGCGCGGCACTCCGTGCGAGGACCAGGCCAGTGGGCTACTGGGCCTCTTGACAATCGTGCATGTCTTCACATGGGAAGACGTGCTAGCATCGAGCCACTGACTTCGGCTCCTCTGCACACGTTCTACTTAAGTAGTGTTCCCCAGACAGCTCTGGTGGCTACTATGCAAAGGGTCGTTCACAAAGCAAAGCTCTCCTGGTCGCGTATCGTGTTCGAAGGTCCCGGCGAGGGCCCGCCCGGCGTGCGAGTGGTAAGTTGATTGATGCTTGTGGCATGGCACAACCCCATTTTGCCCGTATCTAGATGTCGGAGTCTTCCGGCACTGCCTTCTCTGGATGTTTCGCAGCACTCGGAGGTCTGAACTCCCCTGCTGTTGGATGCTTCCCATAACCTTCCCTTAAGTTGGACGTGGCCCGACACCCTCACTGTTTTTGGATCTGAACTCTCTTGAATTCTCATGCTGGATGATGATTCGTGCATAACTTCCAGGGTGATGACACGACAGTCCAGGTGTGAACTTCTGGTGCATGCTTGGGATTAACCAGCCCCGCTGCTGGCTGTCTTGTCTGGGCTTTTGCTCGACAGTTCGCTCATCTTGGATGTGTATTCCCTTGGCTTCGCTACTGCGACCGATAACCGTCGAATTTGGCACATTTGTGGGGCTGATGAGGGCTTTCTGGTTCGAGCTTCAGGCTTTGGAATTATTCAGAAGCCTGCAAAGGAACACAGTGCTGCACCCTCAATCCAATAGTCCTAAGCCCCTAAAGTGTGACGGTTTTCCTGCTGCCGTTTTGCTGTCACCTAGTAGACGACGCATCCTAACACAATCCTAAGCCCAAGACAACCTCTAAACCAGAGAGTAATCCCTGGAGGAGATAGAGCGCGAGGCAGAGGCTAGGGTGTGAAGGAACTTTCCTCGGTCACTTTGTTTTGTTGGACCGTCTTCTGAGACGACCAGGCATGTTGGTATCTTGGCTTTGTCTAGTGTCGGGGAGATGAAAAGCATGACCCCATCTATTCTTCTGGTGTCTACTGTCGGGGCCTGTTCCAGGCCAGTGTCTGCTGCCTGCGGTGCAGGTACCTGCTGGCCTCGGCGTTGCCGTGGCTTGGCCTTTCCCTTCGGGGCGCGCGTAGTGCCTTTTTTGGCTGAATGTCTAGTTCGATGTCACAAGACATCGGATCCATGGATCATTCCGAATGCCAGGCGTGCCTGCCGCATCAGCTCTAGGATAGGTGCTGGGCAGTGGACGATCGTTTAGGGTAACTTACCTTCTTTGAAGAGCAGCGCGGACAGCATGCAGGCCCCAAAGGAAACCACCATTGCCTTCAAAAGAACCTCCTCACCTCTCTAGTCCGTGTGGGCCAGGCCTTTGCTCTGGGGACGTGGTTTGTTCGAAGAACTAGGTGTAATGCTGCCGCGACCCTCACTCCTGAATCCGTCACGAAGGTTCTTACCTGAGAACTCTACACTCTTTAAATGGCCATCGCAAATTCGAAAATCCCTCTAGCCTTTCCCGGCCCGAACATGCCCTGCACCTCTGGGCATTGCAGCCCGTTTCACTCCTCACACGGTGTCACTGGTGCCTTGTGCCAAACTTGCACTCAGCAAAAAAAACAGTGCTTCTGCCTGATGCTTTCGGGTTGGGTTCAGGATTAATCCCATGATTTGGGTTTGCAGTCCATCCTGTGTTGCTCCGGCTAAGAAGCTCACAGTACTGCTTCCGAACTTAAACTTCTGCATTTATCCAGGGCCCTCAGATGAGCACTCAATGGCACATCTTGAAAAAGTACATCCTTGTCAGAAACGCCCAGAAACGCCAAGCCCCACCCCAAAGCTTCATCCTCCTCTTTGCGGCTTCGTTCCATCTCATTTTAGCCAGGAACGAACCTGACCTTTCATGACCCCCGGAACTTCAAATTGCCAACTACCGTTCCTTAGACCCTCCACAGCCTGTGCAGGTGAGATTTGGGTCATGCGATCACGCCGTCCCCTAAGCTGAGGTTGAGTTCCGTGTCTAATTCAGGACTTAGGATTTGTGGCCTTGTGGTCTCAAGGCTTCGAAAGGGCTCTTTCATGGCAACCACTTCCAAGGGTGGCTTGCTTCTGAAGGTGAGACCGTCTCGTTTCGGCGAGCTTCGCGCCTAAAACCCTGAGCATATTATCCACCAATCCCTCACCACGCTGAGCAGGATTCTTACATCGCATCACATACTGTGTGATTTTGCGTCCGCGGCCGTAGAACATCGTGGAACCGACACTGCTGGAGCTTACTCGATGGCTTGGGGTGCGAGGTGGAACGGTCTACGTCCGCAGGCCGTGCATGCCTCAGCTGGACCCTGAGAAACCTGAAGCCAGAGCAATGCCGGCCAGATTGGGGGACGGATTTCAGGCCCTGGGGCCAAATTGCCAGGCTTCGGAGTCGGATCCGAGCGCTTGAACCTTTGTGTGTATGTCAGAAACCGAGAGACGGAGCGTGTGTATGTGTGAGCATGTATGGCCGGTCTTGTCGACAGAACTTATTAGTTGGACTTGCATATCAAAGCCAGTGCGACACATGCGACACCCTGTTGTCTTCGCTGTCACGTCCATCTACCCAAGGTCCACAGTCAGCAACGGCACGAGTGGCGATGTCGTGGCGCGTGACCCCGAGTCGGGAAAGTCCTCAACCCTAACAATTTACAGTCCGGGTTCAGCTGCTGTGATATCCTTTCAACACGAGCTTGAGCCTTCTAAGTTAACGTACCTCCCCTTAAGTTCTGGACAGGCTCTTGTGCATGGCCTGTAACCTCACAGAAATGTTGTCCTTCTGTGATTTGTGTTCAAGGCATTCTGTGTGGAGGGTTTTTTGTTTAGTGGGCTGGGTTGGGCTCAGAGGTTTAAACTCTAAACCCTAAACCCTAAGCCTCTTGTTTCAAGCTTCTAGGGCCTTCAGTGCTAGGATCTCTGCGCCTGTACGGCTTATGGGAACTAAACCTTCAGACCCCAAGTCCCAACTCACCAAAGCCTACGTAAACATCCGAGTTGCCCATGGTCATGGCCCGTATCATTCAGGGCGTAGGAAATCACAGTTGTGGATGGTGTTCCAATATATCGAAGATCGCTGTGTATCCTATCGCAACAAATCTCATTTAAGAAGCCGAACTTCCGCTTCGCCTGTGATCCGAGCTTAGTCCCAACAGCCATCAGATTGCCAAGGCTTCGGCAGTTCGGGGATCCAGCCGCATGCTTCCGGAGCTCGCACTTGGCCAGTCCGGGTTTGGGGATGCGACACCATGATGGTGGTGGTGGTGTCTAGAAGCATGTGCAGGATACCTGCTAAGGGAGGCATCAGTAACGAACAAACAGCAGTAATTAATACTGGAATGCGTGCAGCAATTGTAGGACTGTGCACGGAGTTACAGTTACCTACTATCGGGCTGGGGTGTAAGTTTGAGCAGGTTGCTGCCAGTGAGGATGTGGGGATATCTGGATTCGGCAGTTTCAATGGAAACCCAGAGCCTGCGCATTTGTGTGGCCGTCTTTGAAATTGACGTGGCAGGCTGCAGGATCGATTTGCGTTAGAGACTCGTTGAATGCACAGCAACAGTGCCATTGTTCCATGTGGAACCCCCAAATTTGCCGGACATGTTTGCATAGGACCACTCGTCGATCAGTTTCCTTGGCCTTGGCAGATGCAAGTATGACCGACCCACCTTTAGAATTAACTCCACTTTTGCTCCAACCAGAATGCTACAATAAGGCAAGGCGATAGGAGTGTGGTCGTCAAGTTGTTGCCTCGGCGCGACTGGACGTGCAGACTTTTGCCCTAGTAAGCATTTCTATGTATCTATGTATCTATGTATCTATGTATCTATGTATCTATGTATCTATGTATCTATGTATATGTGTAAACACACGTACCGCTGGTATAGTGTTCAGACCATTGCCGTACGCCTTCAGGACTGATACGCAAACCTTCACGTTGTCTTTAGGCTCGCCGGTTGAAGCGCTTAAAATCTTGTGCTGCGGCTTGAGTTGATGAGACAGCATGGTGCCGAGACTTCCTGTAGTGAACTTGGCTGGAAAAAAGCAGCGACTGGCGAGGCGTGAGAGGTGCTTTGCTGCAAGATGCGCCGGTGTCAGTGCTGTTTACGGTGTTGTGTGGGCTGATATCGGCTTTGTCGACTTGGTTTCGCCAAGCTTTGCCGGCTGCATGGCCAGACAGTCGCAGGCTGCCTGCCGCCTCGAAGATAATTCAAGGCTCTTTAGGCCTTAAGCCTTGAGCCTTGCAAGTTCTCAGGCGTGGGTCGACTGCCGCTGCCGTGTTGCCAGCATGAACCAAGGCGCTGGAAACACAGACAAAGTTAGAAGCACACAGAACATCATTGAGAACAATACCTGCGGCATAATGTCCTTTGCAATTTTCAGACTGGCAACGAGCAGAGGCCATCACAGCAACGATCAGTTCGACATAGTTCAACTATGGCAGTTCCGGCTTGTGCCCTATGATAACAGGCAAGATCTTTCAGACCTGGATCACAACACTCACTACGAGTTTACACTTTCCAAGGACATCTAAGATCGCCAAGCCAGGGCATAGTGTGAAACTCAATTTCCGCATCGGGTGGCCGCCAGTGGCCGACCACATGCAGTGCATCCCAGAGGATTCCGCAAATGCGGTCGGGAGGGTTGGCAAGTCTTTTCATGGTCAAGGTGAAAAAGGGTTGGTTTCAAAATTTTCGTCATTAACTTGGAAGCCCAGGTCTTGGCATTGAAGCTGAGCATGTATAGCTTGCGAAGTCGAGTCTCTCCTGAGAACGTTTTACGCGGCCGTGCGTTCAATCCCCGCGTGTTTGATATGCTTCGATTCTGGACATAGACATCGCACGAAACAGAGCAACGACTCCGTCGACGAGAGCCACAGCGACGAGAAAGAACACAGTTGTGTTGTGTACAAATAGCTGCCAGGCGCTGTTCCTGATTACGATGTTGATGCTGTTGATGCTGATGGCCGACCAACCACCGCAGCCTGGGTCTGCAACTGTCAAACTACAGCTACCGACAGCACCCATCACGACCATCTCGACCGCAGACACTAGTAAAGTCATAAAATTTTGTATAGCAGCAGATCTGCATTTCTGGAGGTTCCGCCACTGGTGCAACTACAAGTCCATCCAAAAAGCTGAAAAATTGTTGCGGAAGGCTTTGGCAGAAGATGTCATGTTTAGCCCCTCCAAAGTACAATGTGGACGACGATCTAGGGCTCCTGAGGGCAGCTGCCATACAAGGAGCTTATCCTGTTGCCATGGAGGCAGTGCCGTGGCATGGCCGCATTGAGTGAATGAAAAACGGAAGAGTTCAGGTCTAGACGCTCAAATAGAGATTCTGCAGAACAGGGGTGTGAAGGGATGAACACAGGGTACCCAAGATTAGAAGTAGAGGCTTTCTAGGTCAAGTTAGACAGCGCTGGATTTCCAGATCTCGGGATGAAAGCAAAAGCGCAGGGCAAAGGTTCGAATGTTGAGGGTCTCTCCTGTTGCACATGCGGCATGTCTATGGGTTCACACCCCATGTATTGCATATCTTTCGTGATGACACCGAACAGCGAGAACACACGAGTGTCACAAGTAGCTACTTAGACAGTGGTGAGGGAGATGAAAGCTTTGTCACGATGCCCATTGTGAGGAATAGTACTGGTACGGCAGCAAGAAATTCAGGATGTTGAGGACTGATGCTGTTGACGTCGACGATGATGACGACGATGATGATGATGATGAGAGGAGGTACACCAAGCGAAAAGCTGAAATGTTTACAACACTAACATGAAGCGGATCAGGAAACCGTCGCATAATCTTTCCAGGACAGCGAGCTCCGCTGGGAAGGCATAGCCAGTCTCCTCGCGCGAGTTCGATCTCATGGTGCTTGGTTGGCTTTTCGCTAGTCCCGAACCAGAGTCGAAGGCAACCCACGTCTGTGTTAGGTTAGGCATTGCATGGCGGCAGAATGCATTAACGCCAACGTCCGACCTTGTTTGTTTGTATCTTCGTATGGTAGACTTCGTATAATACCAACACACTGTATATATGTTACGCCAACCACCCTTGTTTGTTTGTTTGCTTGTTCGTATTTTCGCATTGTACACTGTCAGCATGTAACGCCAACGTCCACCCTTGTGTGTTTGTATTTTCGTATTGTAGACTTTTGTTCATATTAGCACACTGAACGTATGTAACTGCAATGTCCGCACCTTTGTATTGCAGACTTGGAATAACATTAGCACATTGTGAGTATGTAACGCCAACGTCCACCCTGGTTTGTCCGTATCTTCGTACTGTAGACTTTGTAAAATATTGACACACGGTAAGTATGTAACGTCAACGTCAAGCGTTGTTTATCTGTATCTTCGTATTGCAGACTCTGAACAATAGTAGCACACTGTAAGTATGTAACGCCAACGTCCACCCTTGCTTGTCTGTATCTTCGTATTGCAGACTTTGCACAATATTGAGACAGTGTAAGTATGTAATCCCAACGTGCACCTCTGGTTGTCTGTGTCTTCGTATTGCAGATTTGGTTTAATATTAACACTAACACACTCCAAGTATGTAACGCCAACGTCGCCAACGTCCACCCCTGTTGGTTCGTATCTTCGTATTGCGTACTCTGAAAAATAGTAACACATTGTAAGTATGTAATGCCAACATCCACCGTTGTTTGTCTGTATCTTCGTGTTGCGGACTTTGAATAATATTAGCACACCGTAAGTATGTAACGCCAACGTCCACCCTTCTTTGTCAGTATCATTGTATTGCCGATCTTGAATAATACTAGCACAATGTAAGTATGTAACGCCAGAGTCCACCCTTGTTTTTGTGTATCTTCGTATTGCAGACTTTGAATAATACTATTATAACACATTGTAAGTATGTAACGCCAACGTCCACCCTTCTTTGTTTGTATTTTCGTGTTGTAGACGCGGTATAATATTAAAACATTGTAAGTATGTGCGACAACGTCCAACCTTGTTTGTTTGTATCTTCGTATTGCACCCTCTGAATATTATCAACACACTATAAGTATGTAACGCCAATTTCATCCATGTTTTTTCTGTATCTTCGTATTGCAGACTTTGAATAGTCTTAACACACTGTAAGTATGTAATGCCAACGTCCACCCTTGTTTGTTCGTATCTTGGTATTGCAGATTTGAAGAATATTACCAAACTGTAAGTATGTAACGCCAACG